>JAVQJD010061967.1:0-31277 GCA_036023655.1 Nannoperca australis | reverse complement strand
TGTAGGAGGTACAAGAGCCTGGCTGCTCGCACTACAAGACTCAACAACAGTTTCTACCATCAGTCCATCAGGCTACTGAACTCTTAACCCATAACACTGTAAATCTTAACCGTGAACTTCGACATGTCATCTGGACAACTTGCCGCTTTCACTTGTGCAATATACTGACACCTGTCACTTTATGTAAAACTGCTGATTTTAGGTATAACTGCTGCTAAACTTATTCTTAAATTTCTAATTTCTAACTTAAATGTAAATACCAGTGCTCATTTTAATGTAAATTCTACTCTTATACCTCATATTTTATATTTTTGCTCTGCTGAGTTGACCAATTCTCGTCCAGCACATTCCATTGCATGTTTACCCTGTGTTAACTGCATATGATAAATAAACTTAAACTTGACTAGCTGTTTCTCCTTGCTTCCAGTCTTTGAGCTTACCATCCTCTGGATGTAGGCTCATATTCAACAGACAGAAACGAAAGTGGTATCAGTCCTCTCATCTAACTCGGCAAAAGAGTGAAGAAGCTTTATTTCCCAAATTGTCAGACTATTCCTTAAAATTCTGAAATGACTAGACTACAAATACAACATCTTCATCTTAGTGCACCGCAAAATATGTTGGCAGACTTATGCATTTATTAACATGATGGTGGTGACAGAGAATGGTCGAGGCAAAGAGCATAGCTGGAGCTGCAGGAGGACAAGGAGGACAGTACCTCTACATCAACGTTAGGGGAGCTCTCGCGAGGGTCATAGTCGTACAGAGCCACCATTCTCCGCGTTGACATCGGATGTTGACGGCCACTTCGCCTGTTCCTCTCTATGGAGAGGAAAAGTAAAGAAGACAGAAGACTAAGCAGGGGGAATAATGTAAAACTAAGTGAAGGATGTGATGATCAGTGACGATACATAATAGCCTTGCAAGTTCAACAATCTGCAATCTGATCTTTTGACTTGCAAAGGTAAACTATATCTATAATGTTTAGGTAAAGCTTAGTGACAGCAAAATAGTGTAAATTAGATAAACACAGTTCACAGATGAATAAGGATAATGAGAAGTGGAAAGTAGCAGTAACGTGGAAGCAGACAGCATTTCACTGGACACAGACCTCTCTTGGACTTTCTGGACCTGCGATTTATTGAGCGGCCATCTTTGAAACGGTCACAGTTCACTTCACAGGAAAGCAGAAAAACATAATTGGGTGGGAAGAATAGAGTAAAGAAGAAACAGAAGTGTCAGTAAAAGACGTTGGCCAGATAGACACAGAGGGTAGAAGGGCAAAGTTAAAAAAGAAAGAGAAGCGGAGGAGGTACTGTAGGAAAATGATATCTCACCTAACTTCTCCACAGGAGTGTTGAGTGGCAGGAAACCCTGTTTGAGGAGCTGGTCCATCATTTCGTCATCCTCTGTTTGGATCTCTGAGACCATGTTACAGGGAATCAGACCCACTCGGTCTCGGATCTCTGCCCTGTAGAAGCCATCAGTGTCTTTGTTCCCAAACACCTGAAGGGTCAACAAAGTGTCAGGGAAAGACACAAAGGACAGATACCACATACTGCAACTAGGACTGGCAAAGATGACTACTATTCACATGTAATTTTCAACGTAGTACTGTAACAAAGAGATTTAAAACATTTATGCATAGGGAATATTTAAGATATAAAAGACTGAAATCTAACATAAGTTTTCTACTATGCTAAGTCTGAAACATATCCATCTGTGAGTCTTCGTAGTGTCAAAGAATCGAGCCACCACCTTGATGATCTGGCCCTCCTTGAATGGCAGCTCCTCATCAGCAGCGTCAGGGTTGGGAGACATGGACATGGGGTCATAGTCAAACAGAGCGACGAACACCCGGGTCATCTCCTCTGGCTCCGACTCCTCATAGTAATCCGGGGAGCACCGTCCCCGCCTGTGCCTGCGCCCGCCATAGCCGTCTGAAACATAGAGGAGGCCTCTGCTGCTACTACCAGCCTTATACAGCCACGCTGGCTGTAGAGGCAATGAGAGCAGAAGATGTCTCTTTGTTAGAGCTGACAGGGGAGAGGGCGATGAGATGCATGTGTGAAAAAAGAGCCAGAGATCGAATGCGATTATTGCGCTTTTAGATTGAATCTCTTTCACTTTGAAAGCGATACTCCTGTTGTGTTCCTGCACCAAAAGCAAAAGATGCTTTAACAATTAAGGCTCGGTAAAATCGTAGCACAGCAGGGTTCTTCGTTCACACATCTCTGCTTGCTGGCGTGACAGTCACTAAACATCATTGGACACAGTACAACACAGCACAGATAGGAAACACAAGCAGTTTTTGGGGTGCAAGGGAAACTCAATGACTGTGCACACCAGGAGGACACAAGTAACACTGCACTATTGTTCATTGCTGTTTCACTGCCTTATCTCACAGAGGCTGATTAACATGCATGCTTTCCCAGGATTAGACATGATGAAGAGAGCATTCCTACATCAAATGCAGGTGTACTGGCATGCTTTTAGTCCACATCTGGAAACAATGTGCAGCAAAAAAATTGCAAAGGAGACACATTCCCAAGGGAGATAACACATCAAATGCCCCGGCAGTTCCTGGCAATGCAGATATCAGCGACAGTGAGGGGGAAGGGATGAACCTGATATCAGTTACCCATGCTTCTCATGGATCACCATGTTAAATGTTTCCATGGCAGATTATAAATGTAAATAATGGCTCAGAGATACTGCAACCAGTACTAACTAAGCAACTGAAATATGCTTTTTGGAAGATGTAAAATGTGTTTCACCGGTGTAAAACGTGATTTTGATGGCAGCAGAGGTAATGAATGTGCAACCAAGTGATACCAACAAGGCAAGAATGCACCAACTCATCCAGTTATGTGTCTTTCCTTCTCACTGTATTGTAAACAGGTCATGCAAAATGAACAAAGGAAACAGGCTACTGGCTCATGAAGGCGTGAGGAGAAGGAAAAGAGGATGTGCCGGAGAAGCTAAATAGGAGGAGGGCGGGCCAAGTTGCGGTGGGGTGGGAGAGTAGCCCGGACATGGAGTGTGAATGGGAAGAGTGAGTTGAGGTTTCTTGGGATTGAAGGTGTAGGAGTACATACAGGGAAGGGATTTTCATTCTCCAGCAACGGGAAAAGTGGCCAGTCTTGTCTTCCCCCGTCAGCTTTATTCTGCTAAGCTAAGCTAAACTAAACAAAGCAGTTAACTGTTCAGCACAGAACAAAGACCACCATGATAACACTGCATGTGTTCAAGAACGATTCTTAGCCTTTTCTGACATATTCAAGGTCAATTGTCATCTTGGAGAGAAGCTGCACCACATACCATATTGATCCTCTGAGGACATAGATCGCCATATCCTGCGCCGAGCTACACTGCCATAGTAAACATCCTCCTTGACGGGTGAGAGGTTCCCCTCACTCCCCTCACTGTTACTGTCCATGGTGATCTCTACAGAAGACACCAATCACAACGTTACGGTCAGAGATCCCCCGCACACACACTCTGCTCTACCCCATGGCCCATTCACTCATGCTGAGACAGTAGGATGATGAGGTTGCCCTGAGGTGGGGGGGGAGGGGGGGGGGGTGTACAAGGCAACAGGTTTCACTCTGGAGTCACTGGGTGTAAAACAGCAATGCTTGCACTGTTGAGGGGAGGTCAAATTGGGCGGTCATGTAAACATGTTAACCCACATTAAACACAGGCATAGGGAGTGTATCTGGGATAACTTTCCTGCAAAACTGCGAGTGAACATTTGGCGAATCCAGCTCGTGAGGATGGACAGCTACAGGGTGCGCAAACACCCCACAAAATAAGGGTCTACGTGGTTGGTTAAGCTCTATGGGAGAGATGTACAGCTCGGCTCACATGGGTAAGGGAAACACATGGTATAAATAGCACAAACATCAGTAGCCCTGCCGGTGGGGATGAGACGTCTCCTCATGTGGTGACCTCACTAACCAATGGATGGGATGGGCCGTTGCTGAGGGGGGGTGCCGATGTGAACCAGCCTCCTCCCTGAGTGGTCCAGGCGATCAGCGCCTCCATGTGATGATGAGTTCCCAATGATCTTTAGAGTAAAAAACAACAGATAAGAGGTTAGAACAGCAAACCACATGCATTGTGAAGATAAGTAAACATTTAAAATCATTTAAAAGAATCCCACAATCTTGTTAAAACGACTAAAAAACCATAAGAGCAAATGATGTGGCTTCCATTTGTCCTTAGGGAGGCAAAATAATAGTAAAAAATCCATAAAACAACCAAAGAAATCAAATCAACCCCAACACGACAATATGGACTGGGGCTTAGGAAGGGTCAGATGTTTAGCTAAAGACCATTTGTTTAGTTTGTTTTGTTCTGTACATGTCAACTCCTTGATGAGAAAAGAAAGCAAATGGTGGCCTAAAAGACAGAAATGATGACGAGTAAGGAATAGAGAGAAACAATGGATGAGAAGAAAAAGAGTAAAAGTGGAGGGTGAGTGTGATTAAGAATGGATAAAGATGTGGTTAGATGAGCAAAGCCATTATAGCTTCAGCCTGGGGCTTTGTATTACAGCAATCAAAACATTTAATACATGAAAAATGATGATGAACAGGTTTTTGCTGAAACATGTGAAAGAGACAAGCAAGAGATGATGCATGTGGGTTGAGGGTTAAATGAATGACAAGTCTTGATCTGGCCTTATTGTGTATGTAAAGCAATGAGAGGCAGGAGATGCTGACATAAAGCTCCAAGCACAAGAAGGCAAGACATGGAGAGCAACAAATGAAGCCGGCAGAGAGAAGGCAGGGAAAGAAAAGACGCAAACAGCACGTCCCCATGCACTGCACAGAGACTTTCCTTTAAATGGAACCTTTCCCTTCAAAGACATGAGAAGTCAAAACTTAGTTAAATGGCCTTTAGGTAATTGAAAGCTTTACTCTAAAATCCACCTGACATTCTGAGTACAAGCAAAGTAAGTCACACAAAATAAAACATCAAATCAGACCAACCATGAACATGTGAGAACTAGTCACAAAAACAAAAACAAAATGCCAAATAAAGAAAGGGGTTGGGGGGGGGGTAATCATAAAGAAAAACATACAACATCAAGAAAACAGAATGGCTGCAGCTTGCTGATGGAAAGTACAGCAGAAAGCCTGAATCACACACCAGCGGCTGGTCCCGGTTGAGCCTGGACAGAGACTGGACCCTAGCCTCCCTGTGGGGGCTGTAATAGACCCTGTCCAGCTCGTTCAGCCTGCCCTCGCTCAGGGCCCCTTCCCTGGAGTAGCTCCGCTGCCCAGCCTCCCGACCAGGCCCAAAGTGCTCTCTGTTCCTAAAGTCACCTGTGTGTACCGACTTGGCTACAGTCACTGGGATGTCAGAGAACTCCTCCTCCACGCTGCACTGACGAGTCAGAGTTCTTTTACGGCCCATAGCCAGTGCCCGCCTTTCTACCGGGCCTTCACAGTGGATGATGTGCACGCCCCCCCGCATGGGGCTCCCATGAGCATAGTACCCTCGATGACCCCGGCCTAGGGAGCCTTCTTCCTCACTGCCGCAGTCTAAACCACTGTCGGGACTCTTGGTGTTCTGGCGGTTGGGACGTCCCAAGCTGCGGTCGTCAGGGTTGTAGCAGTAGCGGCTGTCAGTGAAGCGAGGGGAGGAGCGCTGGCGCTGCAGGTGGCGGGAGTTTTTGCCGGGGGTGCGATGGTTGTGCGTGTGGGGGTCCTGGGGGTACATCCTCCGCTGAGTGTGTGGCGTTCCTGGCCGCCCGCCGTCTTCGAAGCATAGGCGCTGGCCCATGCTGTCCACGCCGTCCAGCTCTTCCTCAGCCACCTCTGGTATGCTGTGGAGCCGCTTGCTGCGGAGCGACTTCTGCTTCACCACCTCCCTCTGGAGGTCCCAGCAGTCTCTTTCCTCGGCTAAGTCCTGACGCTTATAATATGCCTTCAGTCATGACCAGGAGGCAAAGTTCAACAATTCACAGTTCAGTCAGTCAGAGTCAGTTCAATTGAAAAGGGTCAGTTTAGATTTGTGTGAGGGGGGTTGAAAAGTTTTTCGAAGGTTTTAGAACAGGCAGGAAACAACACAGTATGTGAATAGAACAAATGGGGGGGAAAGACAAAATAAAGACAGAATTAGTCATTTGTGGCAATGTAGTAAGACATGCAGTCTCATTCCGTGAGGAGAAAATGGCATGCTCTGAACAGGAATCTGTGTGGGCACATATGGAGTGTTAACTGATAAATCGAGTCGGGCACAAAGGTTAAATGTGGAAAAGGGAAATTCACTTCTGAAAAATTAGAAATATCCAAACAAAAAGTGACAGGCTTAGTTAGTGCAACACGTGATCAATGAGGATGAAATGAATAAATAAATCTTTAAAAAAGCAAAGATTAAGAACATGAAGCTGAGTGAGTAGAAGATGTATAGGGACACTTTTTTAGCAACAAAATGTAGTTAAACATACAGAACTTCCTTCTATGAGCTCACAGACAACAATAGCAGAAGCAAATTTAACAATTCATCTTTAACTATTCCCTTAACAATATTTAATTAAATTTCATTACTATACATATTTTAAAATAATAGTGTTTTACAGAAATATACGTGAGATGAATAATGTGCAACAGTGATTTACAAATAGATGGCAATGACAAAAAGGAGATGCAGCATTGGTGTGTTTAAAAGTAAATACACCAATGCCAATACCTCTCATTAACACCACATTACTGTACAGGCAACTGGACATAAACAGGGATAACCTAACCAAATTTGCAGTGATTCTGTGCTTTGACTAAACTTGTGTGACTTCCGATAGCAAATCTACTGTAATACAGAGAACCAATCACCAACTACAGTACCTCCCACTCCCATAACATGATGCTTTTTTTTTTATCTTGATGGCATATTGGCTTTATATCCACATGTCCCCACCGACAGACGAAATGAAGACAGGATCATGTACCGACAATGTTAACATCTACATTGACAATAATTATAAAAATCAAACATTAAGACGTGACAAACATGAACAAAAGTGAATATTTCCATTTAAGTACTCACTTAAATGAGATTCCCATATGCACTTCATATACCACGACTCTTTCACACAGTACAGTAAATCAAAACTTCAACATCACATTCTAACATTTGACTTTACCACTTTTAACACTCTTTCGGTGCAGTCTGAAGAGCATCAAAATGCCACGCAAACCATAAAAGCCCTCTCGCATGCTGTATAGTTCTGTATACACAGCCATTCCAATGAGTTCAGCCTTGAATGAGTAAAGCAGTGCTGGAGGTGCGGGGTTGAGGAGCAGGCTGGAGTGGGGAGGCTGATTGGGCTATCGCAAGGTGGGGGAGCTCAGCCAGGCAAAGCCCCGACGGGCCTGGTTGTAGAGCTTGTGAGATACAGCAGGTACTTCTGCAGGTGGCAAGACCCTCCCACCCTTCCCGAACCTCTGTGCTCCCCTTGGCCACTACAGACTGATGGTGTGCAGTATATACCTTAAGAGTATTGTGAGAGTTGATACTGCGCCTGCGGCCCTCCTCCAGTTGCATCTCAGAGTAAAGATCTTCCTCGTCTTCCTCCATTATGTCGGACAGGTCAGAACCCCGGCTACTCTCCGTGTGGTACTCCTCACTGTGGCTGTAGTGGTGATGATGGTGCTAAGGGAAAAGAACATAGAGAAAGTTGAAAGGAAGTTAATAGTTTTATATTCTGAACTTTTAATTTAGGTGACATCTTTTATGCTGGATTATGTGGCAATAGTAAACATTTTTCTCCTTCTCTTAAAAGTATTTTTTAAATAAAGATATTCTAGAAAATAAAAGTCTACATTATTGATGCAGTACAGATGAAGACATACCCATTAAGAGAGGCTTCAATTTGATATGATTTGATTCAATTAGATTTTTCCTACATGTAGGTGAGTCCATGCTCCTAGAAACAAGTGATGCATACTGACTGATTGGCTGAACACATCTTATTGAGTTTCCTGTAAAGTACCTGTCTGCCCAACTCTGAGCCTCTGAGGAATTCATCCACCGAGGCTCCTCTCCTCCTCGCATGAGGAGAGTCGTAGCCGTCCTCCTCCTCATCAGAGTTGAGTGGATGCAAGGCATTGCCTCGCTCACTAAAGATATTCCTTTTCTCAAGCTGATAAGAGAAATGTTTGACATTTAGATAGAAAAATGATTACCAAAGCATTGGGTGAGGTATTTCAATGTTTCACCTCACAAAATAAAGTTTAAGACACAAACAGTTCTATTTTGAAACCAGTACTTGTACCAGTTTTGAAGGAAGCCGATTTTCAGAAACAAATGAAATGATCTTATCATTCTGACAGATATTAACATTAGGATAATGAAAAAAAATACTAGATTCTATCACATGTTGAGATAAATACTGTGTTATAATTAAATCTCCACGCACCCGGTTGCCCTCTGCAAAAACTCTCTGGGCAGCTTCTCTGGCCATGGCCTTGGCGATGGTGTTGGGGATGGGGACTCCCTGAGGCTGTGGCAGGATCCTCTGAGGAGAGGGCGATCGCCGTGGCTGGAAGTGCGGCGGCTCCAAGTTGGATCCGCGCATGGGAGGCAGCGGAGAGGGGGATCGCTCCCAGGGCTGGGCTGACCGCAGGCCCACCTCATGCTCTTTGGTTTCTGGCTCTCTGGCACTTACTAATGGTTTGGGTTTGGATTTGGGCATGGAGTGGTGCTGGAAATGATCCTGGGGATGAGGAGGGGGGTGGCAGATGGGCTGCGAGTGTGGCTGTGCGTGGGGCAGCGTGTGGGGCTGGGCTCGAGGCAGAGGCTGCACCTGGGGCTGAGGGTGATTTGGTGGGTACGTTGACGGGTAAGGAGGATGGGTTTGTGAGTGTACAGGATGGGACTGCGGGTGGGGGATAGGGTGGGGAGGTGCAGTGGTCCGGTGGGAGAGGCGTGGAGAGCCCAAGAGATTGTGCGGGATGATGGCCACTGACGAGTCCTGGGATTCTCCTTGTGTTGATAACGTCCTTACAATGACTTCCCTGGCCTCCAGACACTGAATCCTGTTTAACTCCACGGTTACAAAGTCTGCTGTGGGGTATAAGACCTCTGCTATCTGCAGTCACAAAGGAACCAGAGATTCATTCAGAATGGCAGCATACAAAAGTACTTACTCTGTAATCCTTCCACCATACAACAACATATTGACATGAATTTGTAGCTCTCTCATCTGTTGGCTGAAAGGAAATACCTGATTATCAAGAAATAAAAATGTCTAAAAAACTTCCATAACACACAGATTTGTGGATGTAGGAGCTCCAGCACAATAAACTGACCATGTTTAAACTTTTAACTATAGCACCCACTTCAGGTTTGTTTGAAAATTGTTGTTTTTTTCTCCCTCTGTCCAGCATGCTGATATTGATTTAAAAATAAACTGTGCACTATCATGGTTGACACACACAGACAACAAAAACAAGAGCTGCCGGTGGAACAAGGACGTCATAGTGACGCAGCACAGTGGAGCATGATAGAGCTCTCTTTTATGAAGTTATGTCTTAAGTAATGCTCGTCCCTGGGGGCTGGATATCAGCCATTATATCTTTTCTCCAGGAGATGGCAATAAAGCACCACTCACAGAAGTCACCATTGAGGAAGGAAAAGGCTACTTTTTGTACTGTATTGTAAGACTAAACTGTAAACATTTGGTACCTTTTGTCCCTTTGTGCACACAGCATAGCCAATCACACTGGCTCCATTGGAGGTTCCTGAAGATGTCAGTGGCGGCGGCTTCCATCTGACCTGCAGGACCCCGGGCGTCTGACCACACTGGACCTGCACTTCCTGCGGAGGGAGAGGGGGCCCTGGGGAACACAATACACACACTGGATAAGGAGAGAAAGAAAGACAGCTCAACAGTGGCTGAACCATTTCTGCCTATTTGATCAAAAAAAGAATGTGCTGACCTCTATACTATGGACTTCTCACATTCACTAACCATTTCACAGTGGAAATAATGATATTCTCATTCTAGGGGAACTGTATTGCAGGTCTCACATACAACATAGAGCCTAACTTCATGGTTTTACCAAGAACTGTATAAAGAATATAATGAATATTCAATTCAAAATGTTTCTAAAAGCATTTTCAATTTTAATGTACTGTAATGTATTGTAATGTATTGAATGTACTGTTTATTATATTTAATTTGTGGAATGATTTAGTTATATTTATGCTCCACTCTGTGCAGGTTCATGGCCTCATTCTTTCATGTGCGTTTCCAGAGCAGGTGTTACATTAGAGTTTGCCAACATTCAGCCATCAATGTATGTACAGCAATATCCTGTTACCAGAGTCTTGCTGACAATATTCTATGGAGCATCAAAAAAACACAGTTTGCTATTTCCACAATCTGTAAGTGCTGCCTGCGTACTAAACAACATACCCATCTGTGAAGTGCTGCTCCCCTGCAGTCACACAGTGAGAGAGAGTGAGCAGATGCAGTCAGCAGTATCTCCGAGCTGCAACGTGCAGCTGTTTGTGTGTCCGAGGAATCTACATCAGTTCAATATTTATCACATTTCTGCACTGACTGTCAGCAGACAACTAATTTCCTCTTGTGATTTTTAAACTACGCTTGTCATGAACAAGCTCCTCTGAGAGTGTTTAAATGAATTTTTCAGCGAAGCCACTTTCATTAATACTGGACACAAACAGCAGACGTCCAGGCAGGGAACTGGAGGCTGCTCCATGTGACTAACATTAACAAAAATGTTTTTGTATCGCTAAAAACTAATGAATTGATTTGGCTGAAAAACACATGCTGAGTGTGAAAGCCTAATATAGCTCCTCTAGACACTGTCCTCTTTATTGACAACAGTTGTCCGCCACCGATACTGAGACTATTTCAGACGGCTCTAATTAACATGTTCAATAAATCATTTAATGAACTCTCAGCATGTTAGCTCGTCAGATGCCAACAGAAAATGTCAATTCAAACTTCAGCCTCACTCTCACACTGTCCTCCCCTCTCTTTCTCTCTCACTCCATCAATGTCCTCCCTTTATTCCTTTCCTTTTTTCTATTTATTACTTGACTTCATAATCTTTATGTTATGTCCTGTATGTTTCAAATGTTCTGAACTGCTTTCATCTTATTCTGGTACCTTAACAATTAGAGTTTGAGTCTCATTTCCATATTAAATAAAGATTAAAAAGCAACATATAACGTGTGAACTATATTTTAACTGCACCCACAACTGGCTAACCACACTGTACCTATCCATGTACACACACAAAACAGTGCCATAAATGTAGCTGGCTATGGAGAGACTCTCTCCTATTACATTCTCCCTTTAAAAGATTTACCGTAGCAAGATTGTAAGGCTGTGAGACCCAAGTTAGGGCTGGCAACAGCAAGGCATCAACGAGCCTCATGGGAAAAGAAATCCCAGCGATCTACGCTTTCTATTTACACTAATTTGGCTTTGAAACACTCTTGTTTCTAGTGTTATGTTGCTCTATTCAGCGAATGCATCTTCACTGCCTCTCTGCACTTTTCTTCAGTTTTTTCTACCATGCATGTGTCTTATCGCAGTAGTACAAATACAAATCCTTGAGGGCAATCTAAAAGTGGCTGGGGAAAGATGAAAATGGCTGAGATGTTTGTCAGGTTTGTGAATGTAAAGGGCTCGAAGCTCAGTGTGGCTAAGTAAATAAATAGATTTATGTGTGGATGTAAATTATCAGATGGCTTTCATTGTGAAATATCAGATGACTTTGACACAGAAAAGAATTTTAGACAACAAAAACAGCAATCAGATTGGGGGAACAGGAGAACAACATTACCCCTTTATCATAAGTATGCCTTTTACACAAAGCTTTCTGCTGTGAGTGTGACAAAACTGGCTGCATTTGCAGAAACTAAGAAAACTGTGGTTTAGTCTGAATGCTCTCATCAACCTTGTTCCCAGCCACAGCCAGCTCTTGTTTTCAATAAAGAAGCTCTCTCATAAATCCACTGTATGCTATCTGCCCTACACAAAACAGCAGACGAAGTTAGCATTTAGCTAGTAAACATACTGGAGCACAGTGGAGCCAAAAGAAGCTAAAAAGGGAGTGAATGTTGGACTTCCACTTGCCAGGTGGTTAAAAACATGCCTCCAAATGAATGGTAATGTTGCTCTGGGTCTGCTGGGTGTGTATATAAGCTATCTGCTAATAAGGTCACCTTAACAAATGTAGTCCCAGTTATTATGATACATCCCCTGGGCACTATGGATATCTGTACAAAGTGTCATGACAATATTTCAGTTTCGACCAAAGTAGTTGACCAACCATCAGACTGACATTGCAATTCCTAGAGCCATGGTAGAGTGGCTAAAAATATCATAATACATAATACAACCATACGCCAGAAAGTCCTGCATTGCTGTGGTTTACTGAACAGATACTAATGTGCTAATGTGAGTAATGTTTTGGTGGCTGACCTGCATGCTGAGTGCAGAACTCCACAGAGATTTCCCTTTTCTCCCTATGATCCATCGGAAGCTGCCAAGGCACCTGATGCGGCCGTGCCACAACCTTCACCTTGTAAACAGTCATGGGCTTTAGGTTGAAGAACTTGTACTTATAGCCCCCTGCCTTGACCATGTCATATTCTGCACCGTTGAGGAAGATGGTGTGACTGTAGTTGCTGTTGCTGGGCATCCAAGAGAGCTCAGCAGAGACCTGTGTGATGCTGTCCACCCGCAGGTAGTAAGGTGCCACCACCACATCCTTTCCCACGAGCATAGTGCACCGGAGCTCGTCCGATGGGCCACGGTCAGTGATGCTCTGCACTGAGATACGGTAGGTGTTGGTGATCAGATTGAGCTTTTCAATAAGAGACTTTGTCCTGCCCCCGTAGGGGACACTCATACGCAACTCCTTATCCACCAAGACATTGTAGCCACTGATGGAACCCCAGCCTGGTGGGACCACAGGAGGATCCCAGCCAATAATCACACTCTTGGCCAGCTGTTTAATCAGGTTGATGCGGCGGGGATAAGGCACAATGTCTTCACCGACCTCGTCAATGCTGACATCCAAGGTTCCTGTCCCATTGCTGGATGAACCCAGGAGGTCCATGCCCAAGCTGCTGGTGCTTAGACAGTCTAGTTTACTGTCAGACAGCAGGCTGCTTATGCCTGTTCCCGTTCCTGTGCCGACCCCCAGTCTCTGCGGCCCCAGGCTACTGTGGTTGAGGTAGCCAGGTTCTTTAGCTACTGTGTCCCTGTGTTGGATGGAGGATGTCTCCTCATCTTGGACAAAATCCACAAAATTGGATGGGACGAGTCCCCGCTGTCCATCCAGCAGCTCTCCTAAGGAACAAAAAGGAGATAGTTGGTACTGGGATGATATTAAGAACAAAAGATTAAACAACACCAAGGCAAGTCAGACCTTCATAAAAGCCGTCCTCATCCATTGTCCCGTAAACGTAGAGGTACTTCCCTGCTACCAGGGGGAGCTCTGCCTCAGGATGCTCATTTGGCCCATCATAAGGATTGTAACTACAGCAAAAAACACAAATGCCAAATCTTGTTTTTACAGTTACTCTCCACCAGGCGTTCTTTTCCCCTATCAAACAATTCTCCAATATGGGTGTAAAAAAAAAAAAGATTTGCTGAGTGCTGCTTTAAAAGGAAGTGAGTTTGTTTCTGTTATTTATTTGAGAGTTGAGGACAGTGTGGGCTGAAAGCTCTTGGTCTGTTTCACATATCTGTGCTCTGAAGATTCCCAAAATTTTTTGTGATGACAGGTAATTTTCTGTAGAGACAGATACACTGAACATCATTAAGACCACAGCCTAAAGCTCTGTGAGAGAATGCAAAAATCTCAACAAGATTTGTCAATGACTTGTCTGTGTAACAAAATACACTGTGAAAAGTAGGTGAATAAGTTATTGTATGTTGTGTATACGCACCTGTACCGAGCAATACACAGACGAACCTTCCCTGTGAACCTGGGTTTGGATCTTGTAGTTGAGCTAAGCTCTTTGTCCATCTAGAGAAGGCAAAAAAGGCACAAATAGTCCAATTTAAACATTCAGTTGCTCCTTCTTTGTGTTTTCAGCTTCCATCTCAGAAAACCAGAGTAGAAAGCTTTCTAAGTTTAAATTATTTTGCATCTTATGAAGGAAGAAGCAAATAATCTCATTTGAACATTTCATATAAAACTATCAAAATCAGAGAGAAAGTGTTCTTTAATATGGGGAATTTAACCTGCTGTCCGCCAACTGTCAATACATTTATTTTCCAGAAAGCACACAATATACATGATATTTCTTTTGTTGCAAATGTTCACCTCCTGTGAACTAAAAATATTATCATCAGTCCCAAATAGTCAGTCTGCAGGAGTAAAACCAGCACCCATGCTGCATGGATTTGCTGTCGTTCAGCCAAAACAAAATACTCAGATTACAATGAAGCAGCAGTTTTTCCTGAAATGGCTAAAGTGCTGTCTATACAAAAGGATAACAGAGGTATGAGAGATGTAACAGACCTAACATTGGTGAATTGAGCTCAATTAACGCTGGAAACAGGATTTCATTTGGATAAACCGGGAGCTAAATCTAAAATCTAAATCACTGGGGATTCTTCCCTATTGCAGCCCCACATTGTCATTTAGGATGTTTGCAGTCTTGCCTTGTGCAGCTTGAATTGTATTAAACAATTATTTTATAGATGTCATGCAAAGTGTAAACGGAGATATTGCAATAAAGCCATATGAGATACAAACAGAAACTCATCAGATACCTCAGAGAGGAAAGCCCGTGCTGGGCTGCGGGTTCGACTACGAGTGAGGAATGTTGGCTTTACAGAAAGGAGCTCGGGCTTGTCTCCACTGATCTGGAGAGGTCGAATGAACTCGGATATCAAAGATCTGCTTGTTGGAGCATCATTGCCTGTGGAACAAACAGCATTATGTAAAGATGTAAAGTTCTTCATTTTAAAAGGTACTACTACTTAAGAAAATTTAATTTTACTAATATTTTTGTTAAGCGGGTCTCATCTAGGTGGATATCTCAGTACTGTATTTTGATTCCAATAACTAGCAAGATCTGAATGATACATACTATTATAATTAGTAAAGCATTTGTTTATTTACAAAAACAAGTGAAAAACAAACAGAGAGCCAGTTTTGTCAACTCGAGGCTATTTCTCACTATGATTGATTATTTCATTAACAGTTTGTGTTTACTGCATATTAAGTCAGAAGCCTCTAAGACTTCTATGCCTGGATTTTTTTCACCTCATTGTATAGAGTTACTGCCAGCAGCTCTCACATGGCAGAAATTATATATTCATTCAACTTTACAGCGCTTTAGGAGGAGTGGGTTTCATCAAGCTAAATTTGTATAAAATAAATCCATTTTACTATTTGATTTGCTAAAAATGTTGCTTAAATACTATGAGCTATAAAACATATTAGAGTATAAAAAAGAGCACTGAGCATGAAAATGATCCCACACTTACCTTTTCCTATGGGGGCAGCCAGTCCATTAAGGAGCTGTGACAGGGATTTGTTGGGCGATCCAGGAGATTCACATAAAGTTAAGGGTTCAGTGCTGAGAATATCAAACTTCCCAGCCTGGAGCCGGAACTTCTCCAGCTCTTTTGACAGGAGGTTGAACTGCTCACTCTGAGTCCGACATTTTTCCTCCAGCTCACGAACTTTGGCCTGATGATGGTGAGGGAGAAGAGTCATCAAGAGAGGAGTGAGTGATGGAGATAGAGGGACAGACAGGCAGACAGGAAGAAAGAAAGAAAGAAAGAAAGAAAGAAAGAAAGACAGGAACAGGGAGAGAAAGGATGGGAAATAAAGGAAAACAAGAGAGGAAAAAATAAGGAAACCACAGGATGCAGGACGGAACATTGTGCACATAGAAATACTAGATTACACACATATGTACAGTAGGTACGTATACAATGCTATACGTCTACTGTCAACACACAAATAGAACATGGAACGGGATTTACTGTAGGACGTATAAGACATCAGTCATTATAGAAAAATCTTCTTGAAATTACTTTTTAACTACTACTTTGTACAGTATACAAATCACATGCACAACTACAGTTAATGCTAATAATACTGAAAATTAAAAAGGCTTTTGCTTCAAAGCAGTATGCATACTCAAACTGTACAGTGTCTTAGAGGATGAGGCTGATGATGTTCTATATTTTTTCTTATTGTCAAGTAATCCCTCAAAAGGACCAAAACCAACAATTATTTAATACTACTGACCAGTATAGTCTGTGTAGCCAAAGCCTGAGTTAGCATATTCCTCTGAGCCATTGAGCTCCATTGTTGTCCAAAAACTATTAAAACACATCAGTGGGCTGCACTAGGTGACATGTTTCTTCATTATCAAGAACATGGGCACTGGAGTTTATTTAAAGTCAAGCCCCGATTCACTGTCCTGCATCTGTAAATACTCATTAGAGGACCAAATGTATATTAATCCGCAGCAAAAAATAGTCCCAGGCAAATGCACAATTTACGTCTGTTTGCATGTTTGCTAAAAAAGGCAGTCTCCATGTTTTACAACTGAAAATATATGCTTGTGACTATACAGAATATCTGTGTTTTGAAGATATACATCTTCATTGGGAATGGATGGAGTTGGGGCTGTGAGCCAAGCAAGTACGCAAATATGGTTGGTAATGGTCTTTTCATGGGATTTGATAACAATAACAAAAATATATTAACACCAGCCATATACTTTAAGAGCAGGAAACTTCATTGCACAAACTAACACTAGCAAACTGAACATAATTGTTTGGGCAGGTATAATGGAAATCCCAGGTGCTAGAGCATTATTTCTCAAGTCGAACAAATGATCATGAAAAATCACTTCTCAATTTCATTCTGACAACACTCTGAACCAGAGATGCTCAAGCTACCATGGATTTTTTTTTAGCACTGCCCAACACACAGCAATGAACCCTACAACTACTTCAGTACGTTTTATGCTGTTCTGTCGAGTCCATTTCATGCAGACATGTTGTTGCTGGATATAACATGCTGTTTGCAGAAGCGACGATGGAATTTCTGCATTTGTAAAATAGAATTAGTAAATAAAGAGTTACCGGTTTTAATAGCATCATACAGTTCTCAGCTGCATGGCAAGTAGTAGTAGTTTTTAAAACATGCTGGATAACATACATGCAATTCTACAACAGAAAAGGATCCCATTCATCACAGTTTGGCAATGTGATCCTTTGACAACAGTCTTATACACTCAAAAAGCTAATATCCACTGTATACATCAACATATAGATGTAATGACTAAAGACTTATTATTGCAATTTGTATTACCAATAAAATAGATTTTCTGCATTAATTTATTCTAGTCTGATATTTTCGTTTGTTCACATCTAAAACACACACTTTTAACACGTGTTTGGTTTTATAAAGTTAAATTTGCTCGCCTCAATATGTTGATGAGCTTTGATTATGTGGAACTGAGGTCGGTCAGTGAGGCCCCAGGCATTCGTCTTTAATTGAAGTCGATCCATATTCTGAATCTTGATTTTACGAGCAGAAGCTTTTCATCAATTGTTAAGCGAGTGTGGCTGAATTTTTCTTTATGATCAAGTCAGACAGACCTCCAGTTTATGCTGTCAGTCATGTTCCAGACTTTCAAAAAGCCCTCCTCTTGTGAGGTTGCTTTGATGGGAAATGTGAGACAGAGCTCAGTGGGTAGTAAAGCCCAAGAAAAGAAGCAGCCCTGAATATTTCTGAAAACCAAAAAGCAAAGAGCACACATCAGATTAGTTCTTTACTGATGTATGCTTTATGTTACCTTTTACCTTTTGACCTTCTCTTGTGTTTATCATCAACACAAAACTCATTTTGTCTGTAATGTGGTGTTACATCACCACACCTCCTGGGCCAAAGCAAACATTGACTATTGATTATACTGGGAAAGGTGTAAAAGAAATAGCAAGTAAATAAATAAAAACAATTCTGAAATACCTGCATGCTGTCCAAGTGGTTCTGTATAAGCATAAACACACACCCATTCAGTAAAAAGAGATGTAAGAAAGAAATAAAGCACAATTACACATGTGAGCACTCATACACATCTTGAAGCACAACACTCTTGAAATTACAGTCTGCCTGTTTTTGGTGTTTAGTATTTTTTTGTACCTTCACAACTCTGTTAAATATAAATGTTTACTTCATAAGTCAATTTAACAATATTGTGAAAAGAAATCTATACACTCAGCCCAGGATTCATATTTTAAAACATGAGAACTAAAAAACAGAGCACAAGTGTAACGGTAGAGAGGTCAGGAAGAGCAGGAAATGGCTCTAGGTAAACACAGGTCTGCCCTGGGGCTGACTAAACCCCTGTCGTCCTGCAGCAACCACATCAACACACACAGCCACCCCACCCCCAGAGTCCAGACGCTCACCTCTAACAGATGGACAGCGCCTTCATGTTCCTTTTTAGCCTCAACCTGAGCCTGGGAAACACAGGGTGCAGTGTTTCAGTTCACTTTAATTTATATTGCAGTTCAGTTCCAGTTTAAAATGAAAGGCATTTTCAAACGAAATGGAAACACCTTCTCATTCATTGTTGCCCAGGGTTAAAATGGTAAAGAAAAAGAAAAGAAAAAAGGGAAGCCACCCTCTCTGTCCGCAGAACATGAGGCCACGATGAGGGATGAAACTTATCAACAGTTTAATTATTTTCCTCACATTTAATAATGACCAACAATGCTTTAATTTGAACAAAAATCAATTATTACTGAAATACAACAGTTCAAGATATTATTTATATATTTTCATTCACCATTTTTACCTTTCATAAGTTGTGTTTTGTACTCAAGGAAGAATTTATAAGTCAGTTAACTACTTTTACCTGTCAAGACCACTGAAACTCAAAGTCAGCCTGAACCAGGGGTCTCAGACTACAGCCAAAGACAAATTTACATCTGGCTCACAAATACATTTATTCTTTTTCTCATTTCTGTTGTCCCCAATATATAAATCATATAAGTCATTTTATTTCCTGGAGCTGAGACTTGCTCTTAATAGACGGTTAAAGGAAAAGTTGACATTTTTTGAAATTCTCTTTCTGGCCTGAAGTGAGACGAAAACATTAATACCACTCTTATGTCTGTCTCATAGATATGAAGCTGCAGCCAGCAGGGGAAAACAGCCAACCTGGCTCTGTCCAAACACAACAAAATCCACCTACCAGCACCTCTAAAGCTCACTAATTAACACGTTATATATCATTTGTTTAATCCATTTCAGTAGCTGTCAGACAACCAGCAGAGACTCAAGGAAGTTACTGGTGGCGGCAAAGAAAGAGTTTGAGAAAGAGTATAAAACGGCAAACACTTTTACACTTTTTCACATTAAACAAATGAGAAATAGTGTGTTAATTAGTTAGTAGGATTTTTTGTTACCTTTAGACAGAGCCATGTTAGCTGTTTCCCCACGTGTCCAGTGTTTATGCTAAGCTAAGCTAACTATAGCTAGTAGCCGTAAAGGACAGATGTGTCGGGCGGTATCGATCTTACTCTCTTTCACATTTAGCAAGTAATACAGCAATGAGCAACAGCACTCATCACAGCACACCTGACACCAGCATTGCTTTTTCTAAACCTAAAAGAAAGACTGACCTGGAGAATAAACAGTTTCCAGAGAAGTGAACAATGCTTTTTGCATCTTCTACAGGCAGAAAGCTGCCACTTGCCAGGAATACAGGCTGTTCAAAAAAAACTTGGACACTGACCCCAAGGTAATAGGTATATAGTTTGGGACCCATTTGGGACCATCTACACAGACTGTCCTGAAAGTGTAATCCCAGATATGTCATACTCCCACGGAAACCAGGTTAATTTGTAGCTACAATATATTGCAATGCAGGTCTGACCCTGGCTATTATTCCTCTTCATATGACAATTATGTACATAGTCATTTAAACAATGAATATGTGGCCAGGGTGTATGTTTGAATGATTGTTTAAGCTATATTTTAGAAAAAGCGCCTAGACTAAGGCTAAGGCAAGCAAACATAATTCTGAACAAATGTAAAATGATCCATAATAAATGAAGGAGGCTAGTGCATTCAAGAGGAATACGGTTGGGGTATTATAGATGCATTGAACTGTATAGAAACATAGCATAATACACTACATTTTTCTTATGGGAACTAGAAACATCTGTTGAGGGGGAAAAAGTGTTCCACATGAATATGAGAGCATCTGTGGACTTTACAATTTCATAAATCTACTTTGCAGGCAATTAATTTAGGAGAATGCAGAGAGCAGCTAGTGTCTGAAGGAAGATAAGGCAGTAATGAGCTTCTGTTAATGAGAGAAAAAAGCTGAGAACTCTGCCTGTGAAAGGCTGACTGTGAAGTTAGAGCAACACTGCAACAACAGCAACACTGGGGTACACACACTGTTTCTAGAGAAGGCATTGGTGACAATTCCTATCACGTTCACACTATCAGCAATCTCAGCCATTGCTCGGCTGGCTTTGACATTATAGTCAGCGCCAGTGCACAGAGAAGAAAGCCCGACCATCAAGTGGCCTGGGCTAGTATTTTTGTTTAAGCAAGCCTCAAAAAAGTGTCATATCTACTCTGGGATTGGAATGTTTGATTTGCTTGCTAATAACAAACAAGAGGAGTGCTTCTGAAATGTTGAGCACAGGGTTTGGAGAGTGATAGACAGCTGAAGGATGGGGTTAAGAGGATGCACTGGGAGAGCTCTAGTAGTGCCAGTGATTTTGAAAGAGGTAAGTGCAAAAGCCAATACAGAGCACTATTCTTTGCTCTGCACTCTATAATACAGTCTTTGAGGTGACTTTCACCTTTGTTAGATTGTATGTATTGCAGCGGTTCAACAAAAACTCTTTGACCCACGTTACGGGCACAAGCAGGGCAAACAAGAAAGCCCAAACCTCTGGTGCTGTGAGTGATAGGTAACCTGAGTTCCCTTACCTTCTGAAGAAGGTCAATCTCCTGCTGCTTGGCATTGAGTACAGCCAAGGCCTGCTCATGCTCCAACTCTAGCTGCTGCCTCCGCTCCGCAGCCTCGCGCATATGCTGTCAGCAGGGGGTGCAGGGGTGGAGAGCCGGGAGGAGGATTGTGGGAAGGGGGAGCATAGAGAGGGCTGCTGTTAGTGGAACTAAAATCCAACGGCACTGAGCCAACACAAAATGCATCTCCAGTCTTCGACTCCACACTCAGAGACAATACAGGTGTTACATGTGCACACACATCACACATACAGAGGCTGGTTAACAGTGTACTGACCTTTAAACCCTTCAAAACAAGAAAGACATAAACTATGCCACAGCAAATGCCATGTGAGAACAGTTTATGTCAAATGATCTGCGGGAGAGGTCAGATCAAATTCTGCACAAAGGTGCTTATGGATGAGGACTAGAGATGCTTTGCTGTGTGAACAAAAAACTAACATCAATCCACAGCCAGGTTTGCTGCCCCCTTTAGGTAACACAATACCTGTTAGAAGTCTGGTTACTGGGACTGTTCGAAAAGCTGTCCTCAGCAATGTTGTCTTTGCATGGTTAATACAGGGTTTTACGTTACATGAAAAGGGTGAGCAAACTCTGTAGCGTGCTCACTTGTCTGTGGTCATCCATAACAACAAAAGAAGCCATACAATACAAGGGACTGAATGCTAGGCTCTTCATAACACAATATGCCCATGTCATCCAGTCACTTCACTGCTCCACTATATGTGAATATTTGCGACTCTGTCAGGTGAAAGAAGCAAATGACATTTTCATGCCAATAACAATTACGATCTAAGATAGGTAATGTCATCAAACTTGTAGGTGACATTATCATCATGAACGGTGACCCAGTCTCTCTATCTCCTCTTCCTCCCCCTCCCGTCATCATACAGCCAAACTCTTTGTCCTGCCTCATGCAAAAATCACATTCCACAGTGCTGTGGTCATATAGCCAGGTGACCATTCGTATGTCTGGTAAGCAGCCCACGGATAAAGGGAGAGATAAGCACAGCCACTGAGGTGGACAGAAAGCATTCAGAATGAGACTGAATAGAACTGCTCCCTAACAGACGGACATAGCAGTGATACCTTATAAATCTAGCAGGGGGAGAGGGGATGAGGAAGGTGGGACGGGACAGGGAGGGTTGGACAACATGAAAGGGTGGAATAGGAAAGGAAAGGGGGGCAGATTGCTCCAAGCTTCTACTCTTTCACAGCTCCTGGTCAGACCTCCCAACACGGCACTGGAAGGCAACAGACATGTCAGGGACATTAGACAGTATAGCTGAAGATAACCAGATGGAGGCAGTGTAGCACAGGTAGGAGAAGGGGTACTGGCAAAGGGTTAGGCTCCATAAAAACACCTGAATTAGGATCCCGGGATAGACGGACTACTAAAACTACAACTGCACACAGTATAGTGGGGTCAAGTCTGCCCTTGGAGCTTGCTTCCTCACCTTGAGCACTTGCTCTAGGTTCTCCAGTTTGTCTTGGAGCTGGTTCCTCTCCCACAGGGCTAAATCTCTCTCCTGCGTCACAGCACCAAGGGTCTCTTTGAGCTGGGCATATTCAGACTTCACCTGTGCAGACAGAACAAGCAAGCAGCAAAGAGACTGTGTTTGAGAGTGCAGCTGTACTACCATTTATTTTTCAAACCAGGCTGTTTGCAATCAGTTGCATTTTTTTATTTGGTTTTCACACTTCCCTAAACAGATTTTTAGCTTTTGGGCAGTTCATGTCTTTCTCTGCTGATACGAGAGAGGTCATTCTCTAGCTCCGCCACAAACCCTTTCATGGTCTGCTAATTTTCTCCTTTCACCCTAAAGTTTAATGAACCAAAACTCTCCAAGATTTAGTGTTCACCCTATGACACTGATGAGAACGTAGGTATAGCAAATAGACAAATGGGTGGATATTATGAACAATTACTGCTCATTTTGTCCTTATTTTATATAGCATTAAAATCTTCCTCAAAACAATGCAATGCAATGCTTGTTGTGCATGCATGAGATACAAACAAAATGGGGATCCACTCATCAAAACATTGCAACTAGCAGTCAAAAATACCACAAAGTACCTTTAGGGGTGGCTCAAAATCCGTGCCACCATCACCTAACCATACCATGTTGGCAATAAAAAAGCCAATTTCAGGAGCTTTACATTAAATGCATCATTGCAGACTATAATAACAGTGCAATCATTGCAAGGTGGTGGTAGGCAAAACTATGCTAATTAGCATTGGCAAAAATTCCCCTTGATTCACACTAAGATGGAGGAGAGAGTGTTACAAAGTCAGCATCTAACAAAAATAACTACATAACAAAATGGAAAAAATGTCAGGAACACCATTCAGTATAATCCAATCCAATAACACCAGATCATCTAAAGCATTCCAAGCTTTTAAAACAGGCAGAAACTGTTATGGGTCAGATGTGGGAGATGGCTGGCTTTGGTAATAAAAGCCAATAAATATTATAATAATGCTACAGTAACATAATTCACAGACTTGCATGGCTGTAGACCAAAACATTAATTATTCATGCTTCATTGTTAACCAAGCACTAGGCATTCACTTGACTGAAACAACTGCACATTATATTAACACAGTACACCAATTGAGCACCAATGAGGTCTATACTTCCATTATGAACAATATATGAAAACCTTAACTATATCTATTTCTACATGTTCTTCATAACTGTATCCCACAGACCAGTTGTATGGCTTCTTACGAGGCAGTATTTTTCAATCAGCTTTTTAAAGGTCCCTAATCGGCAGTGAAATGACTGGCTCCTGCAGCCACAACGTAGCAAAGCCCCTTCCTCAGAGCAGCCATGAATGGCTAATGATTCCTTGAGGATGGTGTTTCAACAAACAACAGCAAAGCAAAACACAAACAGATACCATTGAGTCTGCCTCTGAACAGCCCGCCTCCACACAGAAAAAACTATCCACATGGATAGAAGAGACTGTCAGACCTAATGTAGACAAATTGAACAAAACTATATTGGATTCAGCAGAAGCAGGTCAATAGTCTATTATGGGTAGAGGGAGGTGCCATTTGTAGCCCCTCCTAGTTCATTCAGAGACGATTGGGATCAGAACACAGGGGTGTAAGCGAGGGCTAATATCCGTACTGCCCTGCAGAGTGCTGCTCTCATATCCTTCAGCATGATAAATATTCAGGATAGCTGCTCCAAGAGCCATCCCTGTACTGATAAGACATCTATAACCAGCATCCCACCCTTCTTCACCTCAGCAGAAACTACCTGCCAATCAACTCCTTCAGGAAATTGCCTTCCCATCCATATAAAGAGGATTGGTGCTCTTTGTTTGCTGATCTACTTTGACTTTGTGTTATCAGCTCTGAAGGCCTTTGAGGTCTTGGGCAAAAACGAAGCCAAGGGTGTTTTAATAGAACTGGAGGACTGTTGCTTTCATTTATATGCTGGAAATTGGGGTGGTTTTGGCTAAGTTATAGTGTGACCCAGAAAGTCATCTGCTATAGTGTTCGGCCGTAAGAATGCTAGCATGCTTAGAATACCAATGCTAACATGATAATGTTTACCAGGTATAATGTTCACCATCTTAGTTTAGTGTGTTAGCATGCTAACATTTGCTAATTAGCACCAAACACAAAGTCTAGCTGAGGCTGATAGGAATGTCGTTAATTTGAAGTATTTTCTCACCTAAACTAAATTCTGAACAAACTGAGATTTTGACCTGATGTTATATAAAAAACCAAGGGATCACCAAAGCTACTACAATTCATCCTGAGAGGAAAATGAATGTCTGTACCACATTTCATAAGAATCCATTCAAAGGTTGTCAAGACATGTCACGCAAAACCTCTTAGTGGCACTTCAAATCAGGGGATCACCAAAGTAATTAGGATGCATTATCTGGTAAACATGGATGTATGTACAAAATTTCACAGCAACACATCCAATACCAAAAATGTCAGCCTCATGGTGGTGCTACAGAAAAAGTCAGGGGATCACCAAAGTCTGTACAATTCATCCTCTGGTGACAATGGATATCTAAACTAAGTGAAATGGCAATCTATCCAATAAATGTTATTTCAGACTAGACTAAAGTGGTTGACCGACCAACTGACAGATAGACCAACAGACGAACATTGTTATACAGAGAGCCATGCTGCAAGCATGGTTAAAAACATGTTTTAGGTGTACTCACAGGACAGATGAGCCTAAAACCATTACATGTGTGAATGGAGCAGCCCTGAGATGTATACAGTATGTAGTCAAAACCAAAACCTTTTCGCCTCTTACCTTCTCATTCTCAAATGCCTTGTGGCTATTGTTGAACAACTGAAGGTTCAAGTGCTTGTTCTCCTGGAGGAAATCTTGAAGCTCATTCTCCTGAGCAAAAAAGGCAGAAAGAAAACAGTGTTTAGAACTTAAGAAGTCACCATGATTATCCCAGAGCACAGCAGTCAAACCCAGCGTTTTCTTAGCGATAGCCCATACATTATTCATCTGAGGAGACTGCTCGAGGTTCTCTTGTATGTTCTAGAAAGCATGACTAAAAGAAGCTGCTATTTAGGCCACTACAGCATAACAATAGTACAGTCAGAATATTAGCTCTCATGTCAATGTCGCAGACATACTGGAGTAGAGTGAATAATAACAAACGATAGAAATGTTTTTCTTCATCACTCTCTGTGAGTGGATGTACATCAAACATGCATTCAGATACCCTCCTAACCACACACACACACACACACACACACACACACACACACACACACACACAGACCTTAATTTTCCCACTCTTTCTCACTAAGAATGTTGAGCTGAGGGCAAAAAAATCCCTTCATTGCAGAGGAGGAAAACTTAATTACATTCAATCAACAGTCATGAGGCATGCCATGGATGCAATTTGCAGTGTCAACTGGAGAGTTCCCCAAGATGTACAATTCACTACAGTTACAGCAGCATGTAGGCCAAGTGTTGTTCTTGTTGGGAGCTAAGAAACCTACTGGCTCATGCATGATACATTTACAGTAAATACAGTGCCTCTTAATGGCTAGTGATGGTGTGCCTGCTTCTGCTCCCTTATGTTTAACTTATGAAGGATGTTTCTGAGGGCAAATGCAGACAGGAGTAGACATAAAAAACTAACATGCATGCAAGGGTACACATCTTAACTGGAACATGTTAAGAAATGTTTTTTGCTGCAGTGATGCGTATAAAGCACTGTAAAATCTGAATAAGCTGTCTGAAAATGAGGTGCTGGTCAGAGCAGTACGTTTTTTCACAGAAGATATTTTGACATGACATGAATGGAAAATCACAGGTGTAAGTAATAGAATGAATGGTGGCCAAATTCCATTTAGCTTCAGTTTCAGGGTCCTAGTATTGTGAATACCAGGACTCTGAATACTTGAATAGAACTGAGCCATTGTTAATGTTATTAGTAACACTTTCCTACTATAAGTCCACTTAGTGAACATGTCTGCTGTGAAAAAAGGCCTGTTGTTTGTAATTAACTGATGTGTGCCTTTTGACTTGCTGATGATGTCACTGATTGATTATAGATTGCTACCAGGTGGTGTATGTACAGTAAATAGAGAGTATAGTAGGATGTATCTGACACCAGACCCAGTGTTGGTTAAAACACTGGTGATACAATAAAATAATTGTAACTTAAATTGTATCTTTTTATACAATATTATGAGATATTACAACCAAATTACAATGAGAACATGACAACTAGACGATGCATCATTCATTTGGTATTAATATGTTCTGACATTGCCATCTTTCTTCATGGGATTGCAGGGCTATAAATAGCACTGCAAATTAGAAAAACCCATACACTATACTGTATTGAAGGGACAATTACAGATATTATATATATCTGTAACATTTATATCTACTGGCCTCTGCTCAAATTACATGTGGAAATAAAGGGAATTTATTATTTTGGAAGATTGGGAAAACATTTTCAAATCACGTATCATTATCTATCTATATTTCACATAATATATCCACACTAGTTTAAATATTACTGCAGCTACTACTACTACTATCACTACAGCTACTACTGAACACCAACATATGCAGTGTATACATATGCACACCACAGAGGAGAAATACTGTCAAGGACAAGCAGTGATAAGTAAACAACAGCCTGAAGACAGTACCAAAGTCACATTTGAGAACTGCTGCTTTTCCATTCCTTTTAATTTCTGTCACGTCCCCCAAAAAAATTATTGGCATTTCAACCTGCATCAATTGTGCCCCGTCAATTTTAATGCTTCCCGTACAAGCACTAGATTGCATTGGCATTCCTATTCATATCCATTGATCCTTCAATTCAGAGCTAATGTGGGCTGGCTGAGCCTCCAGGTGTTCATTCTGAAGGACAAACAGCTACTGAAAACAACAGAGAGCACACATTTTGCTGTGTGCACACTGATGAGTACAATGGACTGAAACACTTGAAATTCAAGCTTGTTGTTGATTTAAGCATTTTGACATGACTGCTGTCCTCATTTAAAATCCTTTCTGGAATTTGGATGTAAGAGCAGACACGTAGTGATGCTAACCACATTTTATTGAACACAGAGAATCAGCTGTTCTTTTGTCCTGTATTGTCAAAGTGTTAACGCTTTAAAGAGATCAGTATACGTCATAATCCCTTGGCAAGACACATTTTTATGGAGAGCCTGTGAGGCCAGTGATGGAGAGAATTCCGTGCACAATACATTGTGGCTGCCTCCAACATTATTCAGCTGAAAAGATTTTCTGCTGAGGTGTAATTTTCCATTTGAGATTTGGTTTGGATGCAAACACCAATTTATACTTAAAATGTACACAGCACAAATTCAATTTGACTAATGATTTGTAATGCTTCAGAGACTGGATAATGTAACCAATTAAAACATCCATGACATAAACAGTAAGTGTAACTCATGTAAAAAATGTCATTGACCAACATAGATGTTATTTACTGTAATATACTATTTTTAGTATTATAAAAATAAAATCTATTGAGCAAACAGATCCAAAAAAAAAACACATGGTTGTGTTCTATTTGCTCTACAATCTATAATAGTTTCATTAATAATACACTATGGAACAATATTTTTACCTGGGTACCTGGGTTGGGAGTAACTCAGGTACTCTGCCTCGGGCCTAAAAATATTGTTTGAAAGCAGTGCAGTCGTGTGTGTTTTGTCCAGACATGGTCTGACTCAGCCTGGTGTGCCAGAGCTGTGTGTTTCATTTCGTCAAGCCTGACAGATGAATCAACCCTGCCATTTAACACACGAGCACAGCAAACATTCACCTACTTACTCTCCGCTCTGTAGACTCAGTGTAAGCAGCATTGTTTGCACTTGTACAGACGACAGCCACTACCACTATTGTACTAATCATCGGCTAAACCTTTTCAACCTGACTCTTACTGTTTTTCTTTACCCAGAACATCTACACTAAGGACTAAACGTATACATATTACAGGTATTATGAAAGCACGGTGGCTCTGAACCCTACTGGCTGCTTGTTACATTGATAAAATTGATGGTTTTCAAGTGTACAGCTGAAATGAACTGACTTCAGCTGCACTGTGTAGTTTCAAAGTATATACTGCACTTCCCTTACACATGGCAGCAATTGTAAACCATAGCTTACATAAATAAACAAACAAACCACAAACATACAGCACAAGGCCATCTCAAAGAGGTGCTACACATTTACAGAACTAATACATATCTGAATTTACTGCACTGTATAAAAGAGAGAGAGAGAGAGAGAGAGAGAGAGAGAGAGAGAGAGAGAGAGAGAGAGAGAGAGAGAAGAGTCAATCTTGAAAATGATTTCAGACATTTTTGCTTTTGCAAAAACATATCATGCCATGTGTCCAAGCAAAGAGAGCTGCCAATCACGCCTTTGACAGAAGGTGTTTGTGCTTACAAACAGCTCATAATGAAAGCTAAGCTGACCGCAAAGGCAGGCATTTCACACCGGCTACTGAGGTAAATTTGAGAGCACAGCTGCACGGTTCAGTCCTTGGACTTGTTGAGTCTGACTCAGTATTAATCTTCGATTAGCACTGATACATATTTGAATGACGCTGGCACAGCAGATGCTTGTCACCATGGTAACAGGCCTTATATGCAGGCGGAGGCCTACTCCTCTGATGGTCTGTAGTTATACACCCGATACCCAGGAAGGTGGAGGTGCCAGATGGCTATGCCAGTGTTTACTGTCAGTCACACACTCAGTATTTATATACACGACAGCTGAACTAACTATGAGTAGACATGACATTAATTTCAAGAAAAAGCAATGTATATTCCCATATATGCTGTGTTTGTTTGTCGCTAACAGCTGCACCTAATTCTGTATATGTGCACTCTTTACTTTGACCTGAGAAGGAGAGGACTGAAAGGAGAAAAACAGAGGAGAGACAGAGAGGTAAACCAGTTTAGACCAAACA
Source organism: Nannoperca australis (assembly GCA_036023655.1). Taxonomy (NCBI): domain Eukaryota; kingdom Metazoa; phylum Chordata; class Actinopteri; order Centrarchiformes; family Percichthyidae; genus Nannoperca; species Nannoperca australis. The sequence continues at coordinate 1,776 of JAVQJD010061967.1, read as the reverse complement.
GGGAGTGACATTACTGTCAACTCCCCATCCCCTCACAATAGTGTTCATTGGTCTTGTCTGTGTTTGTGTCTCTGTTCTCAGAGCTCAGTGCAGGAGGAGATAAGAGCTGTGCTGCAGTCTGTGGAGACCAGCCTGCCATTTCTGCACGCCATTTGGGGACAGTTTGTCCTTTGGGTAGCTTCCCCAGGAGTCAGCATGCTGACAATAGGCGAGGAGGGAAGTGCTGCTGTGGGCAGGGAATGTGAGAGGAGGGCAGCAAAGAAAACAGTCCTAATGGAGTGTTTATTTGGGGCAGAGAGCCACACACAAAGACAGCTCATCTAAAGAAGAGGGCTTAGGGGCATAAGGGAATGAATTCAAATAGTCTAGGACCAAACAGTGCCATTTAAATTACTGCTGAATCCCTGCAACTCCTGCCTTTCATATGAAAAATCTCACTCCAGGCCATCTGCGCTACTCTGTGCCAACTTCTGCTTCTACAGGTTATAAACATGTATCATTTTTATGTAGTGCTAAACTTCAACTTTCATGAGGCAGCTTTTATGTCAGTCATACAACACCGAGTATTGTTTTTTTCCAACTCCCAAAACACACACCATAGGCCTACAAATATCTACACTCAAACATTCTCAAAACATTTTGTGAATTCAATTAAAATTGAACTCAACATTTTGCTTGCACAGGACCTTTAATGACTACCGCAACATCAAAGAGGTAAGACGCCATTCTCTTTCAGAATAAACTTTAACAGAAGCTGGGTAGAGCTCTCCATCTCAGTACATAACATAATATAAAGTGATTAGTCATTCTGCTTAGTGGGGCTCCTGTAACTGTAATAGTAATAGTAAAACCCCTCAGACCAGAACCATTCATTTAAGCTTTTTTTGTGCTGTGACTTACAACTCTGATGTCTTCCTGCTGTGATAGACTGTTAGAACCTGATGACTCCTTTTATTTAAAATACATTATGTTTCTCTACTCAAATAAATAATCACATAATTGTGAATGGTTACTTCAGCACACTTGGCATTATGCCTGGCTCTAATTGCAAATCCTTCACTCTCTAGCACCACTTATCAATTAAATACACACAGTCTTATGTGACCTGCCAACATTCCAAAACTATACTCACTCTTCTTAACAGAAATGCCACAGCGCCCCAAGTCGGAAAGTTAAACCACTTGAGCTAACAGAAAATTCTGTCACCGATGGCAATGAGGCACTAGGAGACATTTGGTCGTCAGCACTTCACTTGAGTCTATCTTGAACTCTGCAAATGATGAAATAGATGTATTTCAACTTGTTGCTGCTATTTATTCATCAGCCAGTCTTCTTCTTTTCTTCATTGATGTATGGTGTATTACATACGTCCCATCCCATCTTCCTATTCGTTTAGACAAATCAGAAACCATGAGAGTCTTAGTTGCTTTGACTGTTAGAAGATTAACTTCAGGATATCAGTTGAAAACATATAAGAGGCTTAGACACACAAACCCTACGTGGGTTCTTCCATCTTTTCAATGATGATGTTGATGATGAAAAGTAAAATGCATTCTGCTATGCTAAAGTTTCCTATGCAATTTTGATTTATATGTGTATGTTTAGATTAGCTTTAGATTGTTTAGGAGGTTTTCTTCTTAAGTCTTCACCAGGTAGGTAGGTGCAACCTGGCTTTTACTCACTCCAGCCAATCAGGGAGGAGAGGTTTTCCAGGCGGCACTCCTGTGGCAGTGAACTCCCTCTAGACATTTGCTGATCTTAAGCATGTGCCCAAGA
>JAVQJD010061939.1:0-38709 GCA_036023655.1 Nannoperca australis | reverse complement strand
ATAAACGTTTCAAAGGCTTTTTGGTGTGAAGTTGTTTTTTTTTTTTTTTTTTTTTTTTTTTTTTAATTACCTGCAGCCATGCGTGACTCAGATTCTGGTCTCTCTCCTTTCTCTCTCTCTCTCTCTCTCTCTCTCTCTCTCTCTGCCACTGCACACAACAACGCAATCTGGCTGCAGCAGGCGCCAGGCTTCATATGGTCTTATCCAAAAACATAAAATCTCATGATGAACTGAAAATATGTGCTTTTGGTTTCCAATCTAATAAACTGCTCCCATGAAAAGATTGTAAAGTGTTCATTGTGTGAGAATAGGTGAGTGATGATGTGTGCGTGTGTTTGAGGTTGAGGATTTGTGACAAAATGTCAGGTGACCTCACTTACACAACTAAAGTGCCACTGGGCGACTGCTTCCTTCCACTGTGCCTTTCGGCTTCTCTGGAAGCTGTTAAAGACAGAAACTTGATGTGAAAATAGAGCCTTTAATAATTAATTTAATTTAGTTAATCACCCACATGCACACATGATGTCTCTTTCATACCCAGGTGAATGTAATTTGTGCTGGCAATGAGAGAAATCCTCACTTTAAGCCAATCTGAGGTTCTCAGCTCTAAACCTAAGATAAAAAATGTGTGGCCCTAATATCTTGTTTGTTTAATAGATGCAAAAACCAAAGTGAAAAAAGAACATGTTTTTTTGAGCAGGGGCAGTAACATAACATCATCTCGTGTGTGTATTTACCATACAGACAAGCGCGTGGTATCAATCTTCTCATGTAACTCAGCAAGAAAGCTTTTTGAGCTATTCCTTTAAGCTCATACTCCTTCTCACAAGACTAAAGAGAATTTAGAGAGTGTACTAACACAGACACATAAAAATGATTATACCCATTGTGGCACTTTAAGACCTCATGGCCACAGTGTCGTGTGTCACATCTGTGTCTTATGATGTGGCACTGACAGCGTTTTTCTGTCATTGCCGTTACCCTCAAGCTGGTCTTCAAACTGCAAAGTGCACAAAACCCTGTGGACAAATTTTGTGTGCGTATGTGAGTGTGTACAAAAAAAGAGAGAGATACTGGCTGTGGCTATGTTTAGTTTCTATAACTATCTAGCTTCTAGTTAAAGTTCACTGGAAGTAAACATCTCCAAATATTAGAGTAAAGGTGGGAAAAGGTTCAACTAAAATAACAATGAACTACCTGCTTTAAGACTGACCTGACGTGTAGAATTTGTGTGAGAGACAGAGACTTAGCATTTAGCATTTGTGCGTGTAGTAATATTATACAACATTTATATGTTATTAGACATTTATATGTTATTAGACATAACTCTCAATGTCAGTTTGGGTCCTGTGGGATGCGACCTCACGAGTTCTCCCGCGATCCCGGGAATAAGAGTATAATTCGGTAATTCCAGCTGGGAATTCCATGTGATAGTAGACATACAGTGGAGGGATTTGTTGTGTGAGCTCTACCTCAATGTCCTCATATATCACTGAGCTGTCATAAGGTACCGTTGTGCCACAAGAATTTAACCCAGGTTTAAGTCTGACGTTTGAGCATTTGTCCCCTGCTCTGCGTGTGGTCCTGCATCCCCTGCAGCGAGGCTGGGTGTTTCAGTAGACGAGTTTGATTCTGAATGAGGGCGCAGCGCAGTAGCAAACACTGATCTATGTTAACAAGATAAAGTACTTTAATTGAGACATGATTTTTTTCCTAACAAACAAAATGAACTGCCAGTGAGGAGAAATGGTAATTCCTCATTTCCAAAACAAATCGCCTAGTTTCATGTTGTGATTTTCTGTGAGCATAATGGAAAAATTAAATATACAGATTTTAATGAGAGACTTTTTCTATAGAGAATACAAACAAGAAATTCTGCATTTTCCCTCCATTTCAAGGAACATTTCATCATCAGCATCAGAAAATTTGAAAACCTGCAGACCCTACATGGACCTGATTACTGAATACCTCCTTGCTTGAACACTAAAGAGACAATTTAAGCTACTTCTGTCTAGACTAAAAACTCAACTTGAGACTTTCTCTTGAGGGACTAGGGACTGATTCTCTAAAGACTAGAATCTCTGATGACTGTCTACAAGGTTTTCGCTGTAGACTAAAGTGTTGAAAATCTACACACAGACAGACCTTCAGCTTACTATCATCATGTCATGTTTCCTTTTATCTCTTGTTTTCCTCCCCCTGTGCTTGCTTTATGGAGTGGAACACGGAGGGTGTCTGTAAGTTTGTTAAGGCTAATTGCAAGTCTTTGAATTAAATGAATTGTGACTGATGCAGACCAGACTCTTAAGGTTTCCTGGTGAATTGACTTTTTTTTCTTTAAGGTTATAGTGAGGTTACTGATAATAAATAGATGGGTCGATGAGAAGACAAATGGAGGAGAAGCTGCTGACAATTGGTATTTTGTTACACTATTCAAAATAATCTTTTTTGTACGAAACAAATCACAAAAACTCTCTTTTCTTCTTGGAAAACCCCCGAAATGGCAATAAGATCATAACCAAAACTCTCCATGGAAAAGCAGGCTAATGAAATTCCTTTAGTGTTAGCAGCTCTTAAGGCAGAAAAAACCCACCACACCTATTATATAATCAAAGGAAACTCTGGGATAATTACTGCCTTTAGAGCAAAATTAGACATTAAAGATGAATAAACTAAATGTAGCAACTAAAACTTCTCTACACACTCGTCAGCTATGCAGAGTACTTAAAACAACTGCAGTATCAGTAATTAGATATGTCCTTGTGATGTATATGATATTGACCCCAGTACAGAGATGAAAACAGCCAGGCTGTCAGAAAAAGAGCAACAGACAAGTGAGCTGGCCAAACATGTTGAATAAAATGGAAAGAGAGAGTCCAGTGTAGAGAGAGAGGGAGTGAGGGAGAAGGAGAGAGAGGCAAATAAATCCACTCTCCCATCTATCAGGAATGGCAGGTTGTCTATATGTTGGAGGACTGAGCTATCCCACAATGCCCTGGTGGCCCTGCTGCCTGTCTCCGTGGTGACAAGCATCTCCCTGGCAAGCTATGATTGGATGAACGGACTGTCACGGAGGAGAGGCCCCCAGTGAGTGTGTGTGTGTGTGTGTGTGTGTGTGTGATCTATGACTTCACTTACTGACAGTGAGAAACGCCCTCATGCCTGCTTCATACTGCATGTGCTCATACACACACACAGATACATGTTTTTGTCACTTGTGAGGACCTTGTGTTGACCTGGAGGTTTACCCTACCATAACTGTTAACTGCTTATATCCAACCTCAACTTAAGCCTTACTGTACCCTAAACCTAGTCCAACTGAAATCATATTTAGTCATCCCTTTTTACAGTCCAGAATAATGTCAGCGTGTTTTTAAATGTATCATTAATCTTTTTGTGTTATTAAAAGGATGAAAAAAACTCATTGGGAAGTGCTCCTTCTCATCTCAGCCAGCTGGAGGGGCGTGTCAGTGTCTTGTCTGATTGGCAGAGTCTTGCAAGCTGCCAGAGTGCCGATGTTACACCGTAGGCCCCGAGAGACAAAGTAAACCAACCTGCTCCATGGCCTACATGTCATGGGCAGACAGCCTTGTTAGTGGTATTGCAGTAAGAGCAAAGACCACACCGGCATCTAAATGCACCCAAGTGACATTGGCGGGTACGTTTACATGCTGTTTAATGTGCTGCAGCTGAGCAGATAGTTATCTAGTCTGCAAACTAATGTTACCACAGCTCTTTTCCTCGATGAATATTTGTCTTGTCACTCGTTCAGCAAGCTGACGTACAGGAAGAGACGCGTGTTGTTGTTTGTAAGTTAGATAAGAACATGACTTGAGGAGGCTGTGTCGAAATAAGTTTTGCATCTACATAGTACCAGACGGTATTCCATCAAATAAATGCTAAAGTCGTAAACACTGGGTTTATCAGAGGTTTTTCACAGAAAACAGCTGCCCGCTGTGCCTGGAAATGAGGTTGATAAGAATGGTTAGACTGAACCAGATCAGTTCTTGTTTCTGCTCCAGAAGCAGGAAAACCTCTTTCTACACAAAAACAAAAAATCCAACCTTGGAACATTACTTTTCTCAATTGTAAGATGTGTGGTTCACTTCATATGTTGTTGGTTTTAAGCTTCCTATAATGAACGCAATTTCCCACAATTTCAAGACATTTGCACTATTGAGAAGCAATATTTGTGTTTTTTAGAGATATATGGACACTGTGTGGTATTGAAGTCCCTTCACATAGAGACCTGCCTTTAATCTTGACAGAAGAGCAGCAATGGAAACACACAATTTTTCAGGGAAGGAAATGTTTCTATTGTGTTTGTTTGGCAGCTATTTGGAGCTATTTGGGTGAAAGCCTCTGTAGCAGTAAGCTTTCATATTGCGAAATCCTTGTTCAATTCTCAAATTGTTTGGTATTCAATAAGGTTAAATGAACTGTGCAGATTTGATGGTATTACACTAGGTTACCCAAAAACCCCAAATCTGTTGGATTTTTTTCCTCCTCACTTTGGGATCCACACTCACAGAAACACGATGAGAATGTTGGAGCATGGTTTTACTTCATGTACATTTAATTATAGGTCACAGTCAGTCGGAAAGGGCTTTTCTGTAAACCCTACCAGACACCAAAATGTTTTGAACAATGAATATAAAAGCTTAAATTATGTGGCTGTATGCTTTGTCTGTTGTATTTGTTAACAAAACTGTTCTTTCTGTTGGATTGTTGCTTAAAGAAACACAGGGCACCGAGCAGCAGTATTAAAACATAGTTAGGCCAGCGGTGGATGTAGGCTATCAGCTGATCCTGTTTCTAATGTAGCACACTGACTCCCATGATGCTGCAGAGGACGAGAGAGTGGGGGGGAGAGAGAGAGAAAGGCCTCAAGCTCTCTTTTCTTCTCATTCGCTCTCTCTCTCTCTCTCTCATATATGTCCTCCTCTATCACACTTTCACCCTCATTTTAACTTTCTCTCAGTGATACTTTAAGTATTTCATCACTCTCAGCTCTTTTCATGTGATCTCTTTGAACTTTCTCTCACCGCTTCTCTCATTTAAGCATGCACAATGTTGGTGCTCTATGCAAACTCTTAAAGGTGCCCTGTGGAGTTTTTGGCCACTAGTAGTGCTAAAAATCAATGTTTTTATGCATGTGCACTGGTTTTGTTTTTGGCACAATTCACATCTATGACCTGTTATTGTTAGCTACAATTTGTCATTTCTTGACTGTAGAGATGATGCTAGCAGCCTGCTATTGTGCCCCATTTCAGGAACCACCTGCTTCAAAGGACACAGTCCTCCAAAGAAAACACCTTTATAGACTGAGTCTGCACCTCTACCTCAAATAAACTGATTACAGATGAATCAGCACAGTCTCTTTACTAGATCCAAAACGAGTCAAGTAACTCACATGCAACAGATTCGGGATAAAGAAGGCCATATTTCTGATTTCTGATCTATTCAGTTTTGCAGACTTCGGAAGAGGCCCCTCCTGAAACGGGACATAGCTGTAGTTTAACTGTAAGCATTAAACCTTCTCTCATTCAGTGCAGTGTATGCTTAAAGTGCTAAAATAACCTATCCATCAGTGGAACATGGAAAGAGTCAAATATTACCATGGGCTCATGGTAAAAATGTAATAAGTCCTGAAAAGGCCTGTGAAATTAGAACTGAGTGAGCAAAAAAAGCCTCTTCAAGACCACACTTTTTGTATTTCACCCTCGGATATTTTATTTTTATCAAATATGCATGCGTCAAATGGACTGTTGTCCTCCACGGATAATTGTTGGTGGTTCGTGGGAGTCTCTGATGTTTTTGTGTTCTGGCTAAAAATCTTTCTTTAATTTGATTCAAAAAAGGGCCTGAAATGTCCGAATTGTTGGCACCACTCTGCAAGCAAGTGGGAGTAAATGACAATCAATACAAACCACTGCATGAACAAAAGATAGAACTACCGACATGGTGTTCAGAAAAGTGAATGATGGGGAGGAAGAATAAGTGGTTGAGTCTTCTGCAAGACCTGCTGACAGTATCCAGCCACGGAAAATGGAAATGGAAAATAAATTGACACTAATCTTAGTACTAAAATAACGTTTATTGGCCAATATGCAAAGCAATCGTATTTTACCTTGTATTGCTTCTTTAAACAGGGTGGAGAAATAAAAAAAACTCCTGGAAAAGTTAGTTTCTTGCACTGTAATTCAGATGGTTTATTATTTTTTATTTCTTTCATTCATTGCTTATACTATTTTACCAATTGGCCAATCAACTGCTCAATCTCTGTCTCTTGTATTCTCTCTATTTATAGATGCTTAGATAGAGTCACAAGCTCAAGTGACAGCCAGGCAGCAGGTAATTTAGGGCTGTAGGTGGTTGACAGACACACACACACACACACACACACACACACACACACACACACACATACACATACGCAAACACTGATTGGCCTACAGTTGCCCTTCTATCTGTTTTATGTCACAACAGAGAACTAACAGGGTCAGCAGACACTAGCCATGCCCTGCTATTTGGACACAGGTCTGTGTGTGTGTGTGTGTGTGTGTGTGTGTGTGTGTGTGTGTGTTACATCTCCAGCTGTTTGGCAGGTCTGATCAACAGTATTTGAGAGCTCTGGTGGTGGAGGTTAAATCCTCCATTACACACTATCTTCCTTTCCTCCTCTGCTTCCAGTATACAGTAAAACCAAACTTTACATGACTGGCACACACACACTGCGCTGCCACACACACTGCGCTGCCAGCCTCCTCTGCTTGTCTGTTTTCCAAAGATCTTCAAATGTAGTCAAATACTGATGGAAAAATACTCTGATCAGTCTCTGTTGTCATATTAGGCTGGAGCCAGGGAGAAAACGCATGTTTAAGATGTGTATGTCTTTTGAGAGTGTTTTTTCATCCCCAGTGGAGCAAAATCTATCCTAAATATGATTTGTCTGTTTTAGTTTTCCTTGAATGGAGGCATCAGCCAAATATGAACACTTGTTTTGAGCATGCAAATCTCTCCACTTGCTGCTTGAGTCATCGTCCACTGGAGAGCAACTTGAAAAACAAGGAATTTCACTTCACTGATCAGATAAGGAGCTGATTTAATGCAGGACTGCATGTGAACCTGGTCCAGATCAGACAGAAAGAGATCAGGTTACATTCACGTTTTCTATTCATGCTGTGCCTAAAAAGCATCAAATGTTTGTCACTTTGAGAAGGAAAAAATATGTGACACTTAAAGCTTCAGTTAAAACTGTGCACATATAAAACACACTGTACACAAAATGGCTTTTTAGAAGTGCCTGAATTAGCTAGGAGTTAGAGAAGGCGAACAAGGACGGAGGAAAGAGAGAGGGAGAGAGAAAGAAAGAGGTGGTTGAGCAAATGAAACAGAAGTGGAAAGAAAGACTGAGCAGAAAAATCCCGTTTCCATTGCTTCACACAGAGAGAGGGAGAGAGGAAGCCATAAGGAGGATGGCAAAGTGACAAACGTCTGGCTATAAACTGAAGCCAAGAAGAGACGGATTTAAAGGGAAGGAAGGGAGGAAGACTGAGAGGGGGAGAGGGGGGAGGAAAGGAGAGAGAGAGCAGAATATGTAATTAAAGCTGTGATTACCATGGTCTGAAATCATTTCTCCCACTCTGCTGTGTTGGACTTGGAAACTGCTGGTTTCTGGTGCATCTCTGGAAACTCTAAATGACTCGTTTCTGTGTGTGTGTGTGTGTGTGTGTGTGTGAGGGCATATTTACCTTTTGCTGGGGTGTTTGTTTGTATGTCTATTGTGTGTTCAAGTGCCTAGCTGTGTGTTTATGGCAGCATGCATGTAATTCTGCTGTGTGGATTTGTGCATGTGTGTGTCGCTCACAGTTGAGGTCTCCACGGCGTCCCACAGTGTGTGAGAATTTATGGTGGATCAATATAAAGCCCTGACCCTCTGGGGGACAGCGAGGATGAGAAAGGGGTCAGCGATAACTGCTGATGTGAGACGAGCCCTTACAGTTGACTGCACTGATCTTGGACCAGCAACTGTGCAGCTATTGTAGACCAGTCCCTGTGGGTCTTAATGTCTCCTTCACACAGTGTCTGTAAAGTCAATACTTTTTTGGTATTAACAGAGATGTGTCCAAATCACCAAATACAAAAAAGTCAGTTTAAGCCATTTGATTTTGAAAAGTACTTGTGCTGCTTGCGTCTAGACTCTAGACAACACTTAACGTTAGACAATGTTGACCTCGTTTGGTAAATTAAAACAAAATTCTACTATCACTTTGGATCAAAAATGCTATCCAGCTCTAATTATAAGCACAGACTGGAAATACATGCTGCTGTTACCATCATTTGATGACATGACATATGAATGTACCTCGGTGCAAAGTTGCTGACAAATGTACATTTTCCTGACTTACTGAGAGCGTTTCTAAATTTCATGTTTCAAGACTTTGATCTGCAGGTTAAGAAGTTGAATTCACATTTTCGAGTTTACAGTCTTTTAAGCTGTTCTGTTAGAGGCACGTTTAGTATTTAATAATCATTTGTTTCTAGTAAAGCTTGAATGTTGAATCTCTTTTTTCCTGTGAATTTTACCACTACAGGCTGCTGAAACGTCACCCCTTCTTTCCTCCTTTCGTTGCTCTCTCCTCCTCTTCCTCCCACCATCCTCTCATATATTCATGCATTGAAACATCGCCTTTTGTGCTTTGGTAGCAGAGTCGTAGTCGTAGATTTATGTCTCCCTAAACAGAAAAAGAGGGCTACACCTTTCACTCCCTTCAGTACCTTCACTGACAAAAGACGCTCGTAAAACACACGCACGCAGCCACAGACACACACACACACACACACACACACACACACAAACACACATACATACAGACAACCACACACCACAAGCCCATGCAGGTATTCAATTAGTAAGACTTATGATTATTGCTTCAGCATGCCACAGAAAACACTAAAAAGGCCTTATTGCTTTGCTGTTCATTTCCACTGGCTCTTTCTGTGAGTGTGTGTGTGTGTGTGTGTTTTGCAGTGTTAGCATGCTATTAGTTTCCAGACCAGACCAGGTCTATTTTAAGACAGAAAAATGAAAGAACACAATATAATGATGTTAAATGACAAGAGGGAAAGAAGAAGGTGAGGTAACTTCGGATTTTAATGGAGGAGGAGGTGAAGGTGGAGTAGAAAGGTGAGTTTACTAGAGTTTCTATGAGCAAAGTCCAGGCTTATACTGTGTTAGACCCCTATAGACCTCTATCTCTCGCTCCCTCTCTCCCCATCCCCCTTTCTGTTTCTCTCTGGGGACTCTCTCACAGGAATGTTTCCATTCCCAAGCATTCAAAAAAAGACGAAGTTGCAGGGGTCAGTGTATATGTGTGTGTGCATGTTTATGCATATTTGTGTGTGTTTGTCTGCCTGCCTGTGCGCATATTTCTGTGTGTGTGTGTCTGTCTGTGTGTGTGTGTGTGTGTGTGTGTGTGTGTGCACGCGTGTCAAAATCGAGAGAAAGAGGGAAAAAGAGTTGTGTGTGTATGTGTGTAGTTATTGATCAGGTCTCTCCTCCATCATTGGTTATCGGAGACGGCAGCAGGCCCATCGCACTGCTCCACATTACTCACTGTCTACACACATACACACACACACACACACAGGCTCTCCTTCTGTCCTTTTTTCTCCCCTCTAATAGCAGATAATGTATTCAAATGAAAGTGGGCTTTTTAAATCCACGATTACTTGTTTTCAGATTGCATATTGAGCCGTACAGCTTGTTTTAAAGCATCCGATCCTCATCAGTCATCCTCGTATGTCCAAAAACTACCAACCTCATTTCCATCTTGATCCCTTCCTGCTCACAGGGAAGTCTCGTCCTCCCTCCTTTAATCATAACTATTTTTAACTTTATACCTAAACTTAATCATGTCCAATCGACCTCTACATTGCCATCTGTAACACAGCTTAGCAACATTTCTTTGAAAGAAGTACATGTTGTTTTGTTGTTTTGAATTGTATAAGACAATCCCATAACATCACTCTGTAGGACCAGACATCTTTCATATCAAAACGTAGCCCTTACTGCAATGTGACAAGTTATCTATGTTACAGGATTCTGTCAGATTTATCCCTGTACCGTCTTCCTGCTTGTTCCTGGTGTCAGTCAGACTCCTCATTCACCTCTTCAACTCTCCTGGATGTATGAAGTGGATCCAAAGTGGAAATCAATGAACGGCCACAGCTCTCTACTGCACTCATTTCCACTGGCTGTCAGATGGAGAGCAGCAGCACGAACAGTGTGCCGTTGTTCATTCACCAGAGAACTAAATGGAACCCACCACACTGAACAAAGAACCAAATGGAGGTGAATTGTACTGGATACACCATAAAAGAATACAGCAGAACATGGTTGACTAGAGGGAAAACATTCAAGAGATGGGGTAAAATAAAACAAAAGAATAGAAAAAAGGTTGGGATTTTACAATCCGGTGTTTTGTATGTGATTCAGGTACTTTGCATGGTCACATGTGTAATGTTCAATAGAGTCTATGGAAGGAGCAAGATGTTCCAATGTTTAGTAGACTCTGTTGGGACAGGAAGAGGTTCTAAAGCTTGATCGAATCTTTGAAGGTAGCAGGAAGTTCTAATGTGAAGCAGACATTGGATTCAACATGAGGTTCTATTGTTAATTAGATTTTATGGTGAAAGCAGTGGATTCTAATGTCTTAGTTGATTCCATACCAGCAAGAGCTTCTACCGCTCAACAGATTCACTGGAGAATAAATAGAGTCTTATAGATAGCAGGGAGTTATAATGTTCAGTAGACTCTGGGGAAACAGCATGAGGTTCTACTTGTCTGCTAAGTAGAAACCATGCAGACAACAGGAAGTCCAACGCTTAGTAGATTCTCCACAACAGCATGTTCTTTGGTTCATTGGATTCTATGGAAACAGCTGGAGGCTCTAAATTTCAGTATATTCTCTGGAGACAGCAGGCGGTTGTAACTTTCACTCAACTCAATGGAGACAGCAGTGGGAGGTTTTAATGTTCGGTAGGCTTTCTTGGCACAGCAGTATGCCCTCGTCCCCAGTAGAAATAACAGGAGGTTCTCCTTTTTAGAAGATTCTATGGAGACAGCACGTGGTTGTAATATTCAGTAGGTCCCTTAGAGTGTGTAGCAGACTCTCTGGATGCAAGAGGAGGCTCTACTGTTCATTAAGCCCAGTTCAGATAAGAGATTCCCGATGAGACGAGTTGAAACTTGCAACTGCTTGCAATGCACTGGGTCTGCAACGTTCTGGAACCTGCCAGTTTACACCAATGCAACTAGACAATGCAATGATCTGATTGGCTGTTGAAACAGGTGGCGTGCCTTACTTTCTAAAACCAGGCGCTGGTGACCTGACAAGCTGAGTCGCAGACGAGGCCATCAGCCAGCTTGAGTCAAATCGAGGCGGGTCAGATCACACTGCTGCAACTTTTCTCTGCAAGGTTCTAAAATGATTTTGTCTCATCGTGAATCTTTATTCTGAACTGACCTCTGTGGAGACTGTATTAGGTTCTTATCTAGAGTAGAATCTATGGAGACAACAGAAGGTTTGACTGTTCAGTAGACTCCTTTTTAATGAGTTTAGGTCCCAGGACATCACCATTTATGTCTGCACTGACTTAAAAGTGAATGGACTATCATTATAATGCAGAGTCAGAAGGTCCTGTCTGGTCTCTCAGGTGGTTACAAACTGAATTACATTCTGGCTCCTATTAAATACAATGGAGTTCATAGGGTAACATTCAACACACATAGCTCTGTGCCTCTGACTTTGTCTCTCTCTGTGTGTCCCTGTGGTCTTTTTATCTCATATCACTTAAGTTAAACATGTTCATAAAGTTTGAACAAAGAGTGCAACATTGTCTGGCTCTAAACATTTTTGCTGTGGGTAATACCACTCTGCTGTGGGTAAAATACTCAAATAAAATGATAAGATGTCAACAATCCTGCTATTTTCTCTCTTCTAACATGCTGTGCATATGACATTTAAACATGGACATTACCACAAGTTGTACACTCAAAGTCTTTTAGACTTAGACCAATTAGAACACAACTCTCCTATTTGTATTTATTATTCTACCAGCAGTCCTCAGTGTTTTAGAAGTGTCTTGTATCAGAGTCTGAATGTCAGGAGGCCTTTCTAATGAACTTTAAGCCCGTCCTCTGCTGGGAAGCAGCATGGTACGACATCTGTCATAACACACACTGTCGCACACACATTCATACGCGCAGGGAGACAGAAAGAGCAGGGCAACAGGTGTGTTTTCTATCGCAGTTAATAAAGTCCATCCTTCCCTCACTACATTCCTGTCTCTTAAAAACTTTTCTCTGCCTGTTTTTTAAATTTCTCTCTTCTAACCACACGTCGGCTTTTCCATTTTTGTCAGTCTGTGTACATTTACATTTACAGTTTTAAATCCCACTTTCTGCATCTTTCTTTTTTTTTCTTGTGTCTTTCTATCCGTTCCTTTTCAGCAATATGTTTAACTTTATTGATAACATTGCCATAAATGCTATGTATAGAAAACCGCTAACACTATCTGCACTCTGCTGTTCCTGTTTCACCGTATCATTTTTATATCATGTTAAGAAGAATAGTCATCGATCAATCAGGGCTTGTTCTTTTTGCTCTATGACCTGAAGCTGATAGCTGAACATGTTTCCCTGTGTAATACACTGAAGTGTCACATCAGTGACTATAATGGAAATGTACTTTGTCTGGCATGTCTAGGTCACAGATTTTCTCAGAGAGTGAGCGGTCTTCCCGTTCGTTATTCCCGCTGGTCATTCCTGCTGATATTCCCAGCAGTACTCTGGTTAAAACGGGGGCAGCGATCTGTTTCCCAGCGGATACCGGCCTGCTTCCGTTCCCCACTTCCACTGTCCTGGTTCAGCCTCGTATTAATAGCAGCTACCTACGGCGTTGTCTGAGTGTGTGTGTGTGTGTGTCTGGATCTGTGAATGCATTTTGGATATAGACTTAGTGGGAGACATGAAATGTGAGTTGGGTACCATCTTGTTTGTAAATTTCACTTTTTAAAAATGTTAAGTTTCATCCCTTTCAAACTCAAACCGACCTTCACTACATCCATGTTCATGTTCTAACCTCTTTGCATTATTGCAATTTGGGAAAAAAACATCACCTCATTCAAAAGCTAGTCAACTATATTTTAATATTTGAGCAGATATTTAACACCTATTTTGTCTTCTACATAGTTGGTATTAAAATGTAGTCACAATCCTTTTGGTTACATTTGCTGTAATAAGACTTTAATTGGGTTGATAAGTGTAAAACCAGCTCAGCAGCATTGCTAGCATTTCTCAGAGACACCAATGGTTACTGTTAGCCACAAGCGAACCACCAAATAATAGACTGAAGCACCATGCCGTCTGTTTAAAACAATGTTTTCTACAACAGCTGGTAGAAATTCCTCAGGGAAAGGGTCTGTGGTTCACAGTGCACGCATGTGTGTTTGTCTGTGTGGAGGCATTAATGAATTTTGTATTTGTGTGTGGTGCATGTGTATGTCTGATGCAATAGGCATATCATCAACAAGGGAGCAAGCATCATGTTCACACACACACACACACACAGTTTCCTGCAGGCTTGAATCTTTAGAGCACTGTCAGTATCACAGGAGGGGTTAGGAAAGCAAGTACACACACACGCACACACACCCTCCAACCTCTTTAGTGTATTATGGATTTGACCTCTAATATGCTAATTATCATGGTGCAGAGGGTGTTTACAAGATGCCCAAACCCTCACGCACACGCACACACACACACACACACACACACACACACACACTCATTGATATGCACTACTGCAAATTCATGTAAAGACGCACAACTACAAACTACTAATAGCAGATCTTAATCAGGAAAAGTAAGAGTGCTCAGCAAAAAGCTGCTGTTCAGTGTGTGTGCGTGTGTGTGTGTGTGTGTGTCCATCCAACAGAAAGATGCAGGGCTGTGGAAAAGTATCAAATATTATAATAATAATAATTATTATTATAAAGAAGTTTATTAAATAGCACAATGTCTGACCTACTTAACAGGTCCCAGTGTACACACATACACACACATTAATTGCAGATTAATTTGATATTGCTCTGATAGAAGGATTTAGTCTCAGGTGGCCTGAAGAATGTTTAATATTTGTCTCTGATGCCCTTTATGTGTGTGTGTGTGTGTGTGTCAGTTTCTTCAGTGTGCCTTTGTATGTGTCTGTGTGCTTCTCAATTAAATGTAATTGGCCTACCGAAACCACAGAGATCCACAGTTACAGACCAGAACATACATTCCTGGGGCTAAAGTCTTGTTAATCCATGGAGTCATATGAAATGTAAATTATAAAAAGAGAGATACATACATACATTTACATACAGACCACAGTATTCCTTGGGTTAAACAGACCAAGATTTTGCAGATCTGACTTCTGGTTAAACTGTCCTCTCTGCTGTTTTCCATTACAGCCCAGATCAGGATGTTGTCGAGCTGACTGGATTCTGTCCTGTTTATTGAGCTCCACTACAGCAAATTGAGTTTTTCGTTACTGTCTGGATGCTTCCATCATTGTTTTGGCCTCAGTAGTACAAGATCCAAACCTTATTTCCTCTCACATATAGCTTTCTGGCAGTTGTTTTCCTCTCCTCTGGCCATGGCTTTCTCTCTCTGCGTCAGCTTAACATTATCATTGCTAATCATCTCCCACCAACCGCTTACATAATGTGCTACCTGCTGCAGCTGGGCCTCTTTTTTTTGTTAGACACTCGTGGCTAAGGAGTGAGATCACTCCAGGAAAGACGGCAGCTCAATACTGACTTACTCAATCTGCAATTTCTAGGAATGTCTGATATATTTTCAGTGATGCTTTGCTCAGAACAACTGTGAAATTCATGAAAAGAGATAGTAATTCCACCCTTTTACATGTTTCCAGTGCGTTCAGCCCACAGATCGGGTTCTGTTTACCTAAAACAATGAAATTGCAGACAAATTGAAAGTGTTTTTTTTTTTATCTGAACTTTCAATTTTGAATAAATTCTGGTTTATTTCTCACCATTTTCTTGCACACTGGAAATAAAATGATCTACAATCAACTGGGGACTTGATATGGCAATGCTAATCCACTAACTGTGGTGTGCATACGTTCAGCTGTAAGTCAAAGGTACAAAGAATCAAGGAGCACTAAATACATTATGCAATTTCAAACAATTTGAATGCTTTGACAGGTAACCTCAGGCAAGGTCATATAATAAAATGAATCCTGATATCTGGTGTATACTCTTATACACCAGATACGTGGACAAATTGGCCATATATGCACTAGCATGCCACTCAAAGGAAACAGATAATGCCAAACTGGAAAATTAATCTCAGACTAATTGCTGCAGAACAAATGGATAATATTTGGTTATTGAGAGGGAGACAGAGACGGAAGATGTCAGGAGAGTGAAAGTAAGGATGACAAATCAGAAGAGCTCTTTCTGGGTTATCATGAGCTTTTCAATTTGTCTTTGCTTTAATTATTCATGATTTGCCAAAAAGGTGTCTCTGCGCTGGTTCCAGTGGGCTCAGACAGCAACATGGGTTCCATTCTTTGAAAGAGGTTACTTTACTATAGATGAGATTGCCATTGTTTAAGACATGCAGTACAAGCATGTTTGTATATATGAATGTTCAATTTTGTTCTAATATACTGCATGGATAATAGTTTAGCTGCTACAATCATTAAGTGACTCATTAAGAAGAAAGCCTGAATATAGTCATGGCGGGGTATAGTGGGTGTCCTGTTGAATACTCTCAACCTTTACATGATATAGATTATTTGCCTCACAGCGCCATCTGTGTAAAGATCCCAATAGTCCTAGGAAAACATTTACTTACTCTGTGACAAGAGTGCATATAAAACTGAACAGTAAAATTGCTGGAAGGCCAGAATAACCTTTCATGCTGTATATGTGCCTCTGTGAATCTGATTCAGTAACACACTAATTTGGACTTTTTCATATCCAAAACTCTAATGAGTTGCTTTTCAGAAGAGAGCGGGATCGTGACTGCAATCAAAAGGGTTCAAGTACAGTAACCATTTTATTTTGGGTATGTCATTTTCGGATATGTCACATTTTCCAATGCAGTAGGCAAATAAAAAAAAGTAGTTTCCTCCCTCCTTTTTTATCCTTCATGCACCTCTCTCTCATCCCTCTCTTTACTTCTGCCCTTTTCTCTCTGTTATACCCTCCATTTCTGCAGCCCTGCACTCCTAAAACTCTCTAACTTTATAGGTTTTTGTTGAATCAGCACTAACAGACTTCTGTACATGGTTCTACTAATCTCTCTGACATTTCTGCAAGTCTCTACCTCTCCCTCTCTCATTCCCTCTCATTCCATTCCCTCTCTTTCTCTCTCTGTAAAACCCTTTTCTCTCCATCAAAGCAACATTACCAGAGAGACATTGCAGGATTGCAACAGCACTGCCGGCCCTTCTCACACGCACACACACATATATGAATATATACTGTTTTCTCACATTCGTAAATCACACACACAATATACATAATTATAGATACACACTTCTTCTGACACACACATTTCACTGTGGCAGGTGGAAAAGGGGTGGTGTGTGTGTGTGTGTGTGTGTGTGTGTGTGTGTGTGTGTGGCAGTGCAAAAGAGATTTTTGCCCATATGGTGACAAGGAAGGAGATGAAAGACACACGAGCAGGAGATTAGATGACAATAAGTTAGCATTGGTTAATTGTGTGGAGAAACTTAGCACCAGTAAGCCATTAACAAACTCCGTTCTGTGGTGTTACAGTGAAATCCAGGCCAATAAATAAGCGCTCACCCTCTCTGGCTGGTCCTCTTTGTTCCTGCAGAGAATCACTTCTTAACAAAGGCCTAATGGGGACTGTGAGGCTGTATAGGCTGTAATCCAAGTTAAAGCGAAAGTAAGTACTGAAAACCCAGTTTTGGCAGTTTGGCGCTAAAGTTAAGCGTAATTAGATCTCTGTGGCCTTGTTGCACAATGAGGCTGCAGTTGGTCTGATATTGACAGTCAAGCTGATAAGTAAGCATTGTGGGTTGGGTTGTAGAGGGGATCAGGTTAAACTAAGGCCATTTTATCGAAGAGTGATATCACCACAGCTATGAAATAAAACCATGCAGAACCATAATGTGGTCAGCTCAATTTGTCTTTATGCATATTGGCATGTAACCAAGAGTAAGTGTTTGTGTGTACGAGTGTCTGTTTTGTGAGGTCATGACTTAACACAGGTCAATGGACCAGCTGTCTAGTGTGTGTGTGTGTGTGTGTGTGTGTACAGTGCTTGGCATGTTTGCAAACATATGTCATTTCCCTGTAGGAAAAGTTAACGGACCGTAGCTCAAGCAATGCAATTTGTGTAATTGAATAGCTTGAAAGACTACAGATCCCCGCTATACTTGTTTGTGTGTGTGTGTGTGTGTGTGTGTGTGTGTGTGTGCGTGTGTGAGACATAAATAACCTAGTCTGGACCAGAGAACATGTTTGTGTAGGCTACAGTGCAAACTAAACACACACACACAAAGACAGTGACATAAGGGGCCTGCAGTTTCCATTCTGTATACCCTGTGGCCCCTCAAGAGCACAGAAATATACACTCATTCACTTTCTGTCTTTCTTTCTCTTATTTATTTTCTGTTTTTCCTCCCATTGTCATCAGTTAAATCCATACAGCAATTAACTTAAAGTTGCAATTATGGATTTCTTTGGCCACTCGGGGTCGGTCGAAACAAGTTGTGAACACAACACTGACAGCAGTTATGGAGAAACATTAGCAATTATTTTAAGTTGTGTTTCTGGCCATCTGGTAAAATGAAGTCCAATATTTCGCTTTACTTTCAGCTTTGTTTTTGGTCTCTACTATCTCCTGCGGGAAATATTGGGTTCTTTAGCTGCTAAATGCTCCACTATGTTCACAGGCTAGTTGCTAACTCAGTCTGTCTGCCATCTGGTGCTGAGCAGATAGATTTTCTTTGGCTTTAAATGGCTAAGGAATGTAGTGTTATTACCAATAGGACGAATAGCCAAAACTAGAAAAATAATAAGAAAAAAAATAATACATTTAAAAATATAACCCAAGTTGTGATAAAGCCTAATTGTCATTGAAATGCATGAATGAACATGGGTAGGAGACAGGTGATGGGATTGGTGGAAACAGCCTTCCTTGTGCAGCATAGCAATATGGGATCTGGAGCTCAACAGTAAGAATTGGAGGCTGTGTGTTTGTATACATGCAGTTGTGTGTGTGTGTGTGTGTGTGTGTGTGTGTGTGTGTGTGTGTCTGTGTGTGTGTATACCCATTTTAAACCTCTTAATTTGAGAAGGGGCTTGCCCGTCACACATGTTGCACATACAAACACACACACACACACACACACACACACAGAAAGCCTGTACTTCTCCGGCTGAGCTTTAGCAACCCTCACCATTAATTTGTCTGACTTTCTCTCCTGTAACTGTTGCTTGTCACGGCCCTGGGCCCTAAAAAAGACCCTCTGTCTTTCTGCTCCCACTGCCTGCTGAATCACATACATAACCTACATACATGCACATATGGGACTTAATTAAAAGTAACATGCCAGTCTCCTACATTTTAATATAATTAAATGTCTGTCATATATCGACAAAATGTCATGGGGATACAGCCTATACAGAGACACAGGTGTAACCAATTACATTAAAGATGGCTCTGTTCCATTTAAGGGTTTCAGTAAGCCATGCCATTGAGTCAGCATGCACTATGCAAGGGCTGTGGAGCTGGCCACACTAATTGAATGTAGCCGTCGTTTATGTCATTAATTACACCTTTGCTTTTCCTGCTGTGACACAAAAGGTCTGTTTGCTTGTCTAAGCAGTCAGTTTGATGGCTCTTCAGAAAAGATTGCCACCCACTGAAACTCAGACTTGAGAAAAAGAAAATGGCGCACAGGAACATGTTGGATTCCAATGATGTTTCGAGTTTCTAAAATCTTTACCTGCATTTGTCATAAAGGCACATATGAATGTAGTACTTTTTAGAATGTACCAGATGATCTTTGGAGCATACACATTAGTCAGTCCAGAGTCATTTTTGAATCATTTGTTATGATCAGTTTATCTTTCAGCTTTGATAATACCGTTTTTAACTTGAAAGTTAACTAAAAAGTTAGTTTATTGTATATTTCTTGGAGTTCTTAACACTAGAATTTAGTACATTTGTTGGGCAATCAGTTTTGATTAATGTGCATTTGATATGTTTTTGACCCTGTGTGCAGTCACATTTATGCATTCAGCTTATAGTACTCTATTACCAGTTATCAGTCGGTGTCTCAGTGCATGAATTTAACATGATCATGAAAATACAGACATGATTTCACAACAGTCGGGGGCAGAGTTGAAACCTCTGTCTCTCTCTTTGGTATTTCTGTCTCTCTTGTCTTGTTGAAAGGCAGATGTTCATCCAGATGTTCATGCTTGTGTGTGTGTGTGTGTGTGTGTGTGTGTGTCACACACACTCACTAAACCCTGGGAGTCATTTAATTGTCTGTCAGTCTCTTATTCATCCATTCATTTTCATTCACTCACTCAGTTGCGCATTCATATCATGATACATTCAAAATGTATTGATTGAGGCATGTACATGTTTCTTAATTTATCCTATAATTGTTCATTCATTTATATATTTATATACAGTAAGTATAATTCAATATGTGAAAATGATCTCTACATAAAGCAAAGGGCATGACATTAAAAATAACCATTGCCCTCAAGGTTTATATTTGTTGGATGGATTTGAAGTGCAAACACTGGAATGAATGTATTTAGGGTCAGAGTGTCCTGTGGTCGATCATTAAAACTCAGATCAGCCTGGAGCTTCTCTCTGAGGACCAGATGGGTCCATCAGGCTGAATCGCACATACATAAAAACTTAAAAACACTAAGACTGTCAACCTGGCCCTCTCTCAGTATCTGCCTCAATTTGTATTCATCTTTTCTCCTGTCACTCTGCTGGTTCATCTATGTTCTTCTCTTTGCCTCTTTTTTCCTGTCGTATCATCAACAATGGCTTCGCTGATATGACTCTTATGTCAGAATGAATATTAGCAACAGTTTCTCAACTGTTGAGGAAGCTTAGAAAATCCAACATATAAAACAGCAGTGAGTTTGTGGGTAGTCTCATGTAATCTTTGCATTATCTTTTCCCCTTTATCTCTCTCTGTCTGACAGATGTGAATTCTCTTAATCTTCTCCTAGATCCACAAGCAGCCTGGGAATAAAGAATCTGTTGGTTTTTGTCAACATGCTATTTTTTTTCTGATGTAACAGAGTCTGTGAGGTTTACACGGTGCTGTGCAGGATTACGCTCTGATCTGACAATACTGAACAAAAATACTATAAGCTCAGGATCTGCTGTGTAACTCTTGACTCTGCCAAATCCTGCTGTGACCAGGTGATTTGTCTGTTTCTCTAAAAATGAATCCCTACCAATCTTGGACGTACCCAGAAGGATGTTTAACAACACCTACCACAAGGCAATGTTGCAAGGTATTTCCAGGATCCAAGACTCTTCTCTCAATCTGGATAAAACTATATTCTGTCCGCTGTACACTAAAATAGATTTTTAACTTGTCAGCCATTTTGCAACTTGATTTCCTAATCCCAACAGCAGTTGCATATCTTGCTTGATTACATTATGTTGTATTCTGTTTGTGTTGTACATGGTAACATAACAATGTCTTTAGTCATATATAAAAAGACAAACATTAAAAGAAGTCTTTGGTGACAGTTTTGTTTTGCCTAAAAGAACCGTTTGATATCTTAGAAAATACACTTTCATGCAAAAAAATCAATACCCCTCTCAAATGTGTCTGTTTAGTATGAAGCTAAAGTCAGCAGCCGGTTAGCTTAGCTTAGCATAAAGAAGACGGAGGAAAAGGGGGGAAACGGCTAGCCTGGCTTAGTGCAAAAGCTACACAATCTGCCTGCCAGCACCTGTAGACAATCAACTGTAGACAGTGTGTTTAATCTGTACAATAAATTAAATCTTGTCATCACTGTGAGAGGAAGTCACTGCACCCGGACAACAAGAGGTACGCCACATAAGCCCCACAAAACAGCAGTTTAGCATTTTTACACTGTTTAAAGGAAGCAAAAGTAAAACATCTTTTCCGCATCGGTTAATTCCGATGAAACACACCATTGCACACAAGTCTTGCAGCTGTGGAAAAAACGTGTTGCTACTACTAGCCTTTAGGCATTTTGAGATTCTTCTCATCAGCTGGACATGCAGCATAGCTACCTGACAGCAAAGCAGACCGGAGCAGAGGGTTGGAGACTAAAGATAGACTGAGAGTCCTCAGAGGGAACCAGCCTGGCTGCGGTTTGACACTTCCCCATAAACACGGAGAGAAAGGGGAAATCCCGGCGAAGGTTTGATTTTAGTAACGTATGACAGTGCAGGTCCCTCCACACCGCCTTCGCTGTCATCTTTTATTCATCTGCCACTCTGCAAATTCATATTTTATATCCCCAGTGGTGTGTAAGTGTCTGTGTGTGAGTGTGTATTGATGTGGGGGGAGATTTGGGAAGCTAACTGGGAGTATTTGTGAATGTGTGTGTCCTCCAGCATCAACTGTGCATCTGATGTGTCACACATGGCTCGCAGTCACAGGGCACTGTGGGTAAATATGCTGTTGAATTTGTGTGGTGTGTTCGGGGGCCAGCAGATTCTTCACACTGTGTCTTTGTCTTGTATGCAGCAGAGTAACTGTTTCAGTCACATTTTCATATTTCTTAGAATAAAACCAAGAAAGTTATGACTTCTTCTGGCACTTTGTGTGTGTGTGTGTGCGCGTGTGTGTGTGTGTGTGTGCGTGTCAGTGTGACGAATGGCCATGCAGCTGCGCTAATCACTGGAAACTGGATGGTTTAATTTAGTGACCAATCAGAGCAATTGACGAAAACCAATTAGCCACAAACTAGCACACCAGTGTCTTGTGTGTGTGTGTGTGTGTGTGTGTGTGTGTGTGTGTGTGTGTGTGTGTGTGTGTGTTAAATGAGGTTAAAAGCTACTTTTGGAAAGCAGAGCACTTGGATAAATGGTTACAACGTCTTGAGTGCTGGGTAATTTTTTAATAGATAAGTGTATGTGCATATGAGAGCATGTGTGTGTGTGACATTGTCTGAATCACACCACGTACAATTAGGTCCATGATTGGTGCGTAAAAGCTTCTATTTTAAACCAGTATGACAGAAACCAGAGGAGGGTGTTTGATAAACCTTCTTCTTAAACTTGAAGCCCAAACTGGGGGATTCATGTTTCAAAAAACAAATGTGAGGAAAAGAAAGAAGTTTGTGCCAAGTTTTCTTTCTTCCTGCCTTTTACTTGGCCATTATGTTTGAATTCACCGTGTCTTTGTTAAATGTAAAAAGAACGCCACATAGCATCGTTGCGTCCTTAGCTGCACTTTCAGATTTGCTGAAATTGACACATCCATCTTCAAAATGTGCCACTGGTTCCCGGTTGTAAATGATGGATGGCTCAGACAAGATCTGTGGGATCTCTGTAGTGGGTGTAATGAATGTTTTAGAAGGTGTGTTTCTGAACTGGTGTATACAGTTTGTGTGTGTGTGTGCGAACATTTTCATTTTCAAGGATGGAATCATTGTTAGAATAAGGTCCTTAGCCTTACCTCTTTATTCTGTCTCTGCCTCTCACTCTCATTTTCTCTGCCTGTTTCATCACCAGAACAAAGGTTGTAATCCCATTCCCCTACTGGTGAATATTGCACGCGGTGTCAGGCCTTAATCTCCGATACAGTCAGATGTAGAAAATGGCAGGAAGACTGGGAGCGAGCTCCTCTGACAGTAATTACACACCAGGGGAAAATGTGTGTGCAAAACAGCTGCAGTTCTATTTATTAAAGACATTGATATTGCTTATGAACTGTCCACAATGCTTGGAAGTACAGCTTTGTTCCCATCACATGCATTGATGAAAGCTTTATGAGGTGTTTCACATTTACAGTTCAGTTATTAAGCTTTTCTTACCCTGAGTGACTTTGATTGTGCACTTTAGAGCTCAGCAACATT
The DNA here is from genome assembly GCA_036023655.1 of Nannoperca australis. Taxonomy (NCBI): domain Eukaryota; kingdom Metazoa; phylum Chordata; class Actinopteri; order Centrarchiformes; family Percichthyidae; genus Nannoperca; species Nannoperca australis. The sequence continues at coordinate 15,552 of JAVQJD010061939.1, read as the reverse complement.
ACACGTAATAAGTGAAATGAAGTTGGAGTGGATGATAATGAGGTTTGATGGCTCGGTTGGTCAGTGCTGATCATATACCATAGAAGAAAATTGTTGAAGACATGGCTCACTCCACTATCTTTAACATTTAGTTGATGTATGCAGCGAGTTTCATTTCGTGTGCAGTGGAACCTGATGGGTGTGCAAGAAGAATCAGGCAGATACAATGAGACGGATCTGAGAACCAGCAGCTTGTCATACTCAGAAAGCCCAGATGCCTGAAGTCTGAACTCACATTCAGTCTTTTCTTCTTTCTTCTTTTGACTAGACTATAGATAGATATGGATGTAGTGCCTTTGATGTCAAAGATCAGTGCAGGCAGATATTGAGGCACCGAGTTTAGATTCAAGCCTTGGTGCCATTTTGCCAGTTACAGCACCAATGATAGACATGGAAATCATTCAAAGTCTGATATATTGTATACTGTAAATACATTAGGATATTTTCAATAAACCAAACCAAGCCAAATTTGCAGTACTGAGAGTTGCATGGCAGATTAACAGGATATCGACTTCCTGGGGCCAAAAAAAACTTTTGTTGGGCCCCGACTTTAATGCAGGGAAAGTACAAGACGGGGCCAAAACATTAGGTGCAGGACCCAGCTCAGTTGATATTGTACTCTAATAGTGCAAAGTCCCTAATGAACCTGCTATTAATTAAATTGGCAGAATCTATTGACATGCAGTGTGAACCCTTGGCTTTACAGGGGCCCCTGAGAGTGCGGGGTCCTCGGGCAGTTTTCTGCTTCACACAGTTGGTAATCACGGCTTACTGAGGTGGAACAAACAAGCGGCATCCATTACACGCTGTAGTGGCTTGAAAGACGACCGTAACTCCCATTCAAGCTCAGCGTCTTACTGATAGAGTGATTCATTTTCAAAATGTACACCAACAAATACAAAGCAAAAGTTTTCAGAATTACACACATTCGCTCTCGCTGATGGTTTAGGTATTTAGCGGCTATCAGAGTTCATTGCATCTTTAAAATGGGCTGAGGAGCAATGTGCGATCCCCCAACAGCAGTGCTTAAGATGGTATCTTCTGCTGATGTATGTCTCAGCCTATATCCTCTCTGCATTCCTTCTTTGCTCTCCCTCAGCCTAACCACTATTGATCCCTCCGTCTCCCCCTCCTCCACTTCCTCTCCCCTTTCTTCCTCATCTTGGACATCTGAGGTTTTATTGGCTCTGTTCAGTCCTACTTCTCTTCATCTTTCTCTCTTGGTTTCTTATGCCACCCTCTTTATTCTCCAGTTCTTACCATATGTGCCTCTTGTTCTCTCTCATTCTTTATTCCAGTCCTTCATTCTTCCATCAAATCACTTATTTTTATTACTTTGTTAATCGTTTTTTTCTCCCTTTGTTTATTCTTTAGCTTTATTTCATCATCATCTCTTCCTCTTATCTTCCCTCCCATTGCTATCTTTCTTTTTCCCCTTACCCTTTGCATTCCCTCAGTTCCAAATAACTTGATTAGATCTCACTGTCCCTTTCCCACCTTCCCTTTTGTTGCTGATTCTTTTTCCTGGCATCCTTCCTTCCCTCATATCCTTAGTGCCATGAGTAACTTAGTTTGATCCTGCTATCTTTCTGCATTCTCCTTTTTGACAAAGCCTCAAATAAATCTTGTTATTCTCTCTTGCTCTCTCTCTCTCTCTCTCTCTCTCTCTTTCTGCCTTTCTTTCTCCTGTTCTTTCTTCACCCCCCTCCTCCATGCTGGGCAAAGATTAGGTGAGCGAGGAAGGGTCTCTCTGTCTCTCTCTCTCTCTCTCTTCCTCTTTGAGAAGCTGAGGAATTTAAGAAGCATTTTATTGATTGTTCCTTTAAGCAGCATTTTTATGTGGGAAGGGAATTTGTGTGTGTGTGTGTGTGTGTGTGTGTGTGTGTGTGTGTGTGTGAAATCAGTATAAGATGCAGAAGCTTTTCCTTCTGTCTGTCAGACTTAGGTTACATTTATCCATTAAGGATTGTCATACAATACAATCAATACAATAACCAAATTACACAGTGGAGATGTGATACAATAGACTGTTTTCAAGGCCACATATACAGTTATTTTCCCTCACTGTGAAAGCAAAATAATGATCTGTAGTCCATCATTCAAAAGCAATAACAATTTTTGATTTTTGCAATGTTACTTATTATTACTCTCTCTTTTTTTATTATTTAATGTCTCATAGTATAGCTGATGTTGTTGTGAGAAATAATATATCCTGTTATTTATGAGTAAAGAAAAACACCCTTTTCCTCAATGGATCTAATCAGACAGTACATCATGGGATTCTTCAGAAGTAAAACTTGCCCAAACTTGGTCAAAGTGGAGACACCAGTGACAATATTGGTTCCTCTTGCTTGTGACAGTTCCAAGAAACACTAGTATAATAGCTTTCAGACTAGAACTTGCACAAGATAAATATGTCTTATAAATAACAAGAACCATTGTTACAGTTATGGTAGCATTCTTTCTCCATATGCACATCTTTTATCCATGTATTGAAGGCACTTGAGTCCAGCCTGTGCACTCCTCTCTACTGCTTGCCTCAACAGATTTTTAATGCAGGAATCAAACCGTATTTTTCTGTTATCTGCAGGTTTGTTCAAAGTGTTTCATTTCTTCCTTTCACCCCCCCCCCCCTCTCTCTTTTCATCTTCCCATCATTCCTTCCATCTCTCTCTCTCCATGCCGTGAGTAGGCGGACTCTGTCGGAGGTGAGAAGTGAGAGCGAGAGTGTGTGCCGGCAACCATGGCAACCCTGTCCTAATTGGCCAATGGCCTAGCAGGATTATTGTCAGCTGTTCATGCAAACAGGCAGCAGGGTTGGACGGCCCCAGATGGGCCCTTCAGATACGAGAAGAGAAAGAAAAAGAATATATTCTCTCTGTTTCCAGTTTAAGCCTTGAAATAAATTTTTTGAGAAACTGAATCTCTTGCTGGAGTAGATGAGTAGTCTGCTGCTCGGTATGTGTGTCTCAAGTGAGAACTTGTGTTTTTGAGGACATTTCTGTTTGCCTGGGTCTGTATGAGACTGCAAAACAACAGCATCAGCATTATCCCTCAGAAACAACACGTTCACGTTTAAGTGACAAAGCACTCTTGCAGCTTTAGAGAATATAACTCTAGTGTGTTGGGAGCAAAGAAGAAAATACTGTGCTGCCGTTTTAGGACCATATTCCACAGGAGGTCGGATCTAAATCATCATCTATCCGTGACCCCAGTCAAGTTGTTTTTGTGCCTAAACTTAACCAAACCTTAACCACACCCCAGTGTTGTCCAATTTTTCAAACAGTGGTTTGTACCATTATCCTGACAGATCAGAAAACTGTCTATCCGCTCCATGATCCTCAATGTGATGTTTCTGTGTGTGTGTGTGTGTGTGTGTGTGTGTGTGTGTGTGTGTGTGTGTGTGTGTGTGTGTTTAGAGACTTGATGGATACCTCTGCTCGGCCTCCAACTGATGCTTCTTCTCATTATCTTCTCTCTCTTTTTCACTCGTTGTCTCTTGTATTCAAGATGGCCCAGCTCTCTCTCACTCTTTTCATTTTACTGCAGGACATTACCTGTTTTCATTTAGGAATTCATTTCAGGTTGGTGTTGTCAACCAGGTGTTGCTTTTCAAAATCAGACAGTATATTTTTCCAGTTGGCCAGTGCATCATTGAAGGGAGCTTAATATTAGAACTTAATATCAGTATTACTGCTCTGTATGTTGCTGTGACAGTTGTGTGTTTCAGCTGTAACAGTTGTTGCGTAGTTAAACTAACACTGACATTGAAAATGATCTTTGCAGTGGTGAACCGCCAAGATGTTTGCTTTACAGATGCATGCATGGGCTGCTGCACGTGTGGAAATGTTAAAACACAAAGTCATGCTCTTTTCTTAGGCTTTCTGCTGACTAACAGGCCACACACACACACTCACACGCTCACACTCACTCCCCATGTATGTCTCACTCACTTTCTGTCAGTTTCTCATTGTTTAGAGAAGCAGTGTAAACTGGCTGCATATTTTCCATGACTTCAGGCTCTCACTGCAGAACAACCTGTCTCTACACATAACACACACACACACACACACACACACTGATAAGTATATGTGCACATACCCAAACAGAGAGTCACAGTAAATGGAGCAAATCATTAGAGTGAAACCACAGACCTGGTCCTGATGCGTACAGTATACAGACACACCGTCAGTGTCAGTGGAGCACATCGTTCTTGCGGTGCGATATTACAGAAAGGAGTTTTACTTGGTTCATAGCTTTTGGGAGAAACTCCATGTTTAGTTTCACAGATACTGAATGACGTCAGCCGGAATGAGAGAAGGTAGATCGCACCAAAGAGTTGTTTCAGTGTCTTCTGAAACAATCCATATGACAAAACACTTCATTTCAGCGTTCCTTCAGCACACCTTTAAGGTTTAGCTACTGTCAGGGAAAGACTGAGTCATTGTTAAAGCCCTTAAAATGTGGTTTTAAAGCGTAATTACTTATCTGTAGCTGTAAATATCCATGTTTACATATGTCACAGTCAAAGTTGGGGGGGGGGGAATTGAATAACACTCAAAATCTGCTTCATCAGAACTGTGTGGTTTGATCAGATTTGATTAACAGTCATTTGACAACATAAGCAAACAATTCAAAACGTATTTATACTGGTTGGTGCTCAGAAGTATCTGACATCACCCTTTTCCAGCAGAGCCTGTCCCACTTAATACCAGTAAGAAAAGCACAGACAAAACAGGACAGACATAAATATCTTAGTTGAAATCACCAAAACTGTTAAGTTAGTTAAGAAAACTGTTAACCACAGAGTGCATTATTTTCTATATCAGAACACCCTGAGTGCATTACTGTTTTTGCTACAGCTACTTCAAGACAAAAAAGGGAGGCTGCGGTTTGTTTAGGTTAGTTCATTCAGAGTTAACTGTTAACATAGTGCAAAGCATAATTTATGTTGCTATGGTAACCTGCAGATTAACCTTGCAAACTGAAGCAGTTATTAAACTAACCAATGAGAAACAAGTTTTTTGTCCACAGTTTAAAATGTTATACCAACAGAGGAGTAGAGTGGTGAGTATGTGGTGTTTTCATCAGTTAATCTGAGATTTACAGTAAATACAGTATTAATCTGTAAGTTACAAACACTTCTTCTGACTGCCATTACAGGCATAAATAATACACACGTGCACACTCAGACACACACAAGCCCGTCCCTTCACTGTTTTGTTGTGCTGTTTAAGAAGCTTGTATCTGGCTGCTCTGCTTTGATGTGGAGCTGGTGCAACACTCCATCAGGGAGCATTAATATTATATCACCGCACACACACACGCACACTAATACATGCCTATGAGGAGATGCATTTACACACACACACACACACACACACACATACGCAGACTCAGTTCGTTATCACACATGCTGCATGCTCACTGTGGCATAGTCCATTTGTTTCTCACGCCCTCTCTTCTTTGTGTATTGTTAATGTTTATATTAAGATAATTAATACGGTCGTGCAATAATTAAATCAAAGTAGTAGTATTTAGCCAGCATGTGTGTTGTTGTTGTGTGTGTATATATCTTACTAGCTTTGTTTATGTGTAGTTGGCAGCACCCTACTCACAGCCATCGCTCTCATATCAACCACAAACCCGAGCTCTGTGTGTGTTATGTGTGTGCTAGATAGATAGATAGCACTTGTTTTACTCCTTAAATTAGATAACATGATAGATAACAGCATTTCCACTGCTGTCCCCACTATAAAGTGAATTAAATCAAATGAGGAGAAAGAGAGGGCAGCATCAGGATTAAAAGGGGAGAGCGGGTAGAGAGACATGTAGAGAGAGAGAGAGAGATGGTTAAATGGGGAATCCCTCACAAAATCTAATACAAATAAACCACACGTCGCCCTCCTTCCTCGTTCTCTTTTGAGTGGATGTGTGTGTGGGGGGGGGTTGCGCATGCAGATCAGTTCTTGTAACATGTTAAGTGTTTCCATATGAGATAGACACACACACACACACACAAGGGGAACTGAAAAGTTTCCATATTGAGGCTAAGTGAGTTTTAACATGACAGATGTTGACTGTTAATGTAGCACTGTAGCCTACTGTGTTCCTGTGTACACACACACACACACACACACACACACACACACACAGTACTATTTTTAACCGTTTTTTATGACTTGTCAAAAGAAAGTGTAAAAGGACCCCCCCCCCCCCCACACACACACACACAGTCATTTATAGATGGAAAATGTGTAAGGACACACACAGGATTTTCTCTGGTGGTTTCCAGCAGTGCTGTTCTCAATCCAGCTCATCACTGTTTCTCTTCCTTCTTTTTTTCAATTACAGAAAGTTGTAGTCCATGTCCATGTGTTGGTGATTTGAATATTTAAATGTAAAGTTCAGTTGACAGATTTTTTTCTTTGGTTTTTAAAACCTCATGTCAATCTAGACTAGTTTTTTTTTAAGTTTCTGGAAAATAGGCAGCAGAAATACTGAAGTGGACTGCTTGAGTTTATTTCACTGACTAAAAGTTGTGCAAATGTCAGCAGAGCTCATTTTCTTTGTTTTTGTGTTACTTTGAGCCGTTCGTTTTAGATAATAAAGAGAATGGACACAAGCGATTTTGGTAGTGTCCCTCGTTAGTTCCACTTATTCTATAACTTGATTGATTTTGTATTTATCTGTTTTCTGCAAAATAAATTCCACTGATGTTTGTCACAATCATCACAATAACTTACTAAATTAACACACTTCTACAGCAATTCTACAGTTAACATGCTGACGGAATCAAAAGTGATAGATGGGAAATGATGCCCAAGGCCCTCCAATTTCAACATTATGTAAACACAAAGAATTGTGTCAGATGTTGAGGAAGACATCAAACAGCTTGTAGTAAGCCTGCTGAAGCTCTGCTGCAGCTGTACGCAGAGGAGCGCTTTACTGAGGCTGCTTCAGAAGCTGTTCTCTGTGGAAAACCTGTGCTGGATCTGCTATGACAGATTGGGGTTAAAATGTTCCTTTAGGATGCTTGGAACAAAAACAACGCTGAAACATGGCAAAATAAATAGATGCGACCAGGGTTTAATATACTGGTGGAATCCAGCATGAACGTGTGAACACACTCACTCATACACAGGAGTGTACAAATATTTAAATGGTCCTGTTAACAATCACAGTGACAATAAGCAGATATCATGGCTGAATGTCTTCAGGGATAGATGATGTGAGAATATAGTTCATCCCAACAAACAAACACAGACAAATACGCACACCAAGGAATGTTACATTTGGGAGCCAAATCCTCTCCACAGCCAGAGGTATTGTTTTATACTTTTGTTATTGTGTTCTTGTCATTGCACTTGAGTTATAGTGCAGATTTTATTATGTTGTCCCAAAATAGTTTATTTAGCACACAAAGAAACATGACGAGCAGGAGTCAAACATGTCAGATTATAATCTTTCTAATGCCAAGAAGTAATCTAGACCAATCAGATGTGGACCTATATACAAAGGAAAAACCCTCACTTGGTACACAAGTCTCAATCTCCACATATGTTTAATCTTCTTTGTTTTTTGCATCTCTAACCTCTTGTTTTGTCTCAACTGTTTTCTCTCTTAGCCTGTGTCTGTCGCTCTCTTACTAAATATTCTCTCTCTCCTCTTTTTGTCCCTTTGGCCTATCTCATTTTCTCTAAGATTAGATCACAGACTTTGGTTTGCCTTGACCATCTGTCCCCCAAAACCAGGCTTCTTAAGACTCCTTTCACCTCTTCAACTTTAATCAGCAGGTTCCTGCACCTAAAGGGGAAAAAATAAAATTTAATCTTGTAAGGCTTGGGGGATTTCAGTTCTTCTTTGTCAGATTATGGGGTTTTTTGCAGGTCCAGAAAAAGACAAAAATATCCAAAATGTCATTACATGAACACAGAACTTTCACAGATGCATTAAAAAGGTAAATTAAATATTTCAAGTCTCAAAAGTAGCCATCTTTAAAAAGTAGGGTTTCTTTATTCACTGATGAGAAGAAAGAAAGACAAGAAAAGGAGAGGAAGGATGAAGGAGATAACAAATGAAAACCAGACAGTGACAAACATTTACAGCTTCTCACTCTCATTTCTGTGCCTTCTCTGTTCACTGTCTCTGATGCACTAACGTGTTTAGAGAGAAGATATCAATCTGACTATATTATTCTTTTGTTAAAAATCTCATAAAAAGACAAAACCTGATATATCTTACTCCTCTGAGCCATAGAGCTCCATTGTTGTACAAAAGCTGTGAGCCACACTGTTGCACACTGGGTGACTCGTCTCTCAGGGTAAAATGTCAAGTCGATCTACATACACTAACTTGCTGCTGCAAATACACAAAACCGTGCTAAACTGTGTTAATCCACAGCTGAAAATAGTCCCCAAAAAGTTGCTATCAGCTAGCTATTGCTAGAAACTACACTGTTTTTTAATATATATATATATATAAATATATATATATATAAATATATACATATATATTTGTAACCCAATTTTAAAGAGTTACTTCTTCAGTAGGGACTAATGGGCTTGAGGCTGACACAGTGAGACTGTCGGACTAATTCATGTATGTCAGTCATTCGGCCCAACCAGTTAGTGACCTTACTGCCAACCAAGCAGACAGTCAGAGAATCAATAAGCCAGCAAGTGATTTCATTTATCCATCCATCACAGTAACGGGGTATCTTTATTGCACTCAATATTTCCTCTCTCTTTCTCCATCTGCCTCTTCTCTATGTCTCTTTCACACTGTCGTCTCTCCATCTGTGTGTGTGTGTGTGTGTGTGTGTGTGCGCGCAGGTGTGTAGGCATGTGTTGTGATCATGGATGTGAGCCAGCTGTATTAAAATGCTCATAAAGAACTTTGCGTCTGCTGGAATATACAGAACAGGTCACATTTCTTAATGTTGACTAATTGATTAGAACTTATAATCCTCCATCAGTCAAAGTCCCCCAATGGACACATTAAGCCACAAAGCTTCCATTTAATCAACCGTGCCTGCTGCTGGTTCACTGTTTGAGTTGAATTGTCTACACACTGTATGAAGGAAGGGAATCGTCCTGTGATTTCAGTCATCAGTCAAAAAAGTTGGTTTCATTTGTACCAAAGTAATTTATAGTGAAGTTTAACTGGTGACACCCTGGACCCTCCTCCAGTGGCCCTGAGGGGACCCAAACTCCACTTTTACCCTCCACTGCCTCAATCAATACAGCAGCTAATGAAATATCACTGCTGTTATTGGAGCCAAAACATCTGAGCAAATTTAAATCAAGGCAAGGTCAAATTTGTGCCCTTGCCTCTCAAACTTTCATGCTTCAAAGAGTGAATATGGATGTGTATTAATGAGCATCGGGATGAATTAAAAGCCTAAAACCTGAAACTAACCTGTGACTAATGACTAACTTTAACTTTATTTAAAAAAATGATGGTAACATTTTGAAATTGTACTTTAAAGTACTACTTTAAGGTAAATATAAAATGACTCAGTAGATGATGACTGTAAAACAGTTGCATTGTTAATCTTAATAGGTTGTGTGTCCTTGTTTATTTTTCATTAAGACTAATTACTAATTAATGTCCAACTACGTTAACTGTAATAAGGCTGTGTGATTTTAGGAAAAGCAGTGTTAAGCCAGTAAAGTTTCATAACAGCCTGCTAAAAACCTTCTAGCTGTGTACTGTAGCATAACGTAGATACAGATTATCTTGCATCACCCACAGTTAATGAACAAAATAAGCAATACATCACTATAAGGTTTAGAGTAGAGAATAAATGTCATTGGTGGTAAGCCATGTCTTTTTTATTTTTCTGTCGGCTTGTCTCCTTTGCCTAAGGCAACCTGAAACCTAACTGTAAATGTCAGAGAAAGAAGAGGCTATCAGTCTTGCAGCGGTGTAAATACTGGCTGCTGTTTATCAAAGGTCACACCCAGCTGGGGTCACAGTGGAAAATGGTAGACCTTACTGTTTGTACTACACCTCTAGTTGATCCAGAACTCCAAAATCTGATGAGTTCCAGACACCGAGTGAAGAGTTATATTGTGTGTCATACATTTGTATACGTTTGTGTAATGGATATCTAACATGATAATTTACTTTTGTCAAATCAGAGTAAAACCTGGAGTAATGTCACCAGCATGTTGAGTGAAGAAAGCCAGTTCTCATTTGCAAATCAAACTCTTAAAGGATATAACTGATCTCTCAAATTGACGCAATGTACCCTTTATTCTGTGTGTGTGTGTGTGTGTGTGTGTGTGTGTATGGCGACCTGAAATAGCCTGCAGTTGGCCTGGTCCTGAGGGAAAGCCAGGTGGCCATCTTGGCTCATAATGACAGTTGCTGCAAGAGACTAAAGAAATCCAATAAGCCCTTAGAAACAAAGACTATTGCATGTGTGTGTGCGTGTGTTTGTGTAATTCCCATAGGTCTAGTATGATCCAGTAAGTCCAGACTGGAGGTCAGTGATCCTTCACCAATAAAGCCTCAGCAGCCAGTATCACATAATATGAAATCGATTGTCGTCAGATAATGTGGTTTTTAGCCTGCAGCTAGCCTGAGTTGACCGATGTTCCTTGAACGTATCCAGCAACACACTTGACTGTCATGATTATCTTGACTGATGGCTATATTTAAGTTGTAATGGTGCACTGTTGAAGATACTGAATATGGACCTGCACAGTCATATTGTCAGTATTAAAAGCAGGGATGCAGTGTAATGAAACACACTGACCTTTAAGCTCCCACCTCTAAACAGTATTTTGTCAAGATTATTGTAAAAATGACTCATAACTTCAAGATCGACCCACATGGTTTAATTTCATGACAGAGTAGATGTCTTTACTTTAAATGGTGTACATGGGATTTTTTGTAATGAAACCTTCCATCTGTGCAGATTCAGAGCCACACAGGTCCATTACGCTGCTCCAAAAGCTCTTCAGGTTTCACCTCTGAAACCTCAACAGTTCTATTCTGAGATGTTTGATGCCATCGATGCCTTGCTGCCTGTAAAACAATGCCACTATAGTGTGTGTGTGTGTGTGTGTTCATTATGAAAGCATCAGCTGTATGAACTGTACATGTAGAAAGAACGAGAATGTGTCTTTAAATCACACATGCACAAAAAGACCACCATACTATAAACAGCTCCACTGTCACACTCATGTACATAAAGCCTGTCTTCCTACACCGTGTGCACCAACGGACCACACACTAGCACTTTTCACACATCCACAAGCCCTCTGCACAACAGGTTTGACACATTTCTCCAAATGTAATTTTCCAGCCAATTAGAGGCATCATTGCATTGTTAATTTTCAAACCCCTCTCTGTGTCTGACTGGTCTGGGAATGAAGATGGATGCTGAGCTTTCTTCCCACTGGGAATCCACCTGCTCATTTCAACCTACACACTATACAAAAGCAGTGTGATCATCTTTCTCCATCTCTCCGTCTGACCCTCTGTTGTCTGTAGCTTGAATTTTAGTCCTGTGTGATCTCAGGTTTCCATCCAACTAATTGATTTTGTCAAAGTAAATTTGACAAATTATTATTATTTTGAGACATTTTAGCATCCGAGATTTTTCATGAATACCAATGGAGTCATGTATCTGCCCGTCTCATAAATGTAAATCCAATAATCACTTTTAGCACAAACTCCTGGGGTGAATATCTGGCTCTTCAGCTGCAACATGCTCCACTGTGTTGCTGCTGCGGCTGGAAACAAAGTTAAGAGGGATGAGAGTGAACCAAACCCGTAAAGTTGTGGCACGTAAAAACCAAAACAAGCTAAAAGGAGCTAAAATACTACATTGAGATAAGTGGGAATTGTAGACACTGTTCATTCTGTGTGGGTTTGTTTCTACAAGCCGGCCTTTACTTTATTCATAGCAATTTTATCCATTGTTAATATAGATAACAATTATCTAAAATGTGCAACTTTAAATTACAAAAACAATGTCAACTTTCAGAAAATCCAGCTGACGCCTAAATCACATTGTTTTTGCCAGATTTGAAGATTGGATGTAACCTCCACTTTAGAAAGAAGTGTTTGTGTGTTTGGTAAGACCACTAGAGGTGGGGGGGTTAAAAAAAGATCAACAACAATAACCCCTAATGTTTAACACAAATTGAACCTATGCACATTCATTTGTTAGCTGCTGGTTTGATAAACACCAATTTACCTGCTTCCCATAAGCCAGCAAGTCGCCAACAGACTAAAGAGGAACGATTCACTTTAATGAGACCTCAGGCAGACAACTTAAGAGCATTAAGAAGAGGGTGTTTTTTTATATCAACATGGTGGCTGTTTGGGCAGTGGTTTAGTGTTAATTTGCATGTCACCGAGAAAATCCTCCTGGTTGTATTCAGGAATCTTTTTATTTAGCGAGTGAGACAGGAGGCAAAGTGGGAGAGAAGAGTTGAACTCCAGGAGCAGATGGGGTGATAATTATGGAGTCGCTAATGAAACAGACCAAAGAGGAAACAATTTGTCAGTTGGTTGCGCAAGCACACACTCACTCACATACACACACATTTGGATATACAGTGCACACATGCATTGGTTTGCTATTTTGTCACTAGTTTCATACACATGCAGTTCTAAAGCTCTGATGCTGGTGAGACCTACATTATGCACATACGCACATTGACAGATTGGTTACTCCCACACACACACACACACACACACACACACACACACACAGCCTGCAGCTGCACTCGTTCGAGCGCCTGCAGTCCAACAGTAAAAACTCAATAAAAGTAGAGAGGTAGTTTGTACATCATTTCTTGTTCTGCTCTGTTACTAATCGTTAAACAAGGTCAGGCATAGTTCAGCATGTGAAATTTGTCAATATCGTTTTTTTGAGTGTATTTTCAGCCATTGCATGGTCAATATACTACAGTATACTATATTATTAACATAAGCCACATCAATACGTTACATTAACGTATGTTCAAGCCATAGTGTGAACTTTTGCACAACAAGGACAACTTAAGTGTGTTTGCGCCTTTATTAAAACAGAATAATCAAATGAGGATGTAGAGCCGGAGGTTAAACCGGCTGAGACTCACCAGAGGATCCAGACTGCCCCTGTCTCTCCAGGTGACCTCCTCATCTTCAGAAAAAGAGATGTGGCTGTTTTTTTGTCAGAGGAGAACTTGAAGACATGAAAACACGAGTGTGAACGCAGGTAGTTATCTCACATAAACTCTGTTTTCACGTTTATCCGCTTTAGTGTGGACACGATCTATGTTCTGTCATCTCCCAGCATGGGTGTTTCAAGGCAAAACAGGCAATAAACAAGAACAGCAGTAGGAGGTGTGTGAATGTGTGTGTGCGTGTGTGTGCATCTTAGTTGGATGAGAGAGATTGCCAAGTCACGAGTTGTTTACCTTCTAGGCAAGGTCAAAAACTCTCTCTATATCTGTGTATCTGTCTCTGTCTTGCACAATAACACACACACACATTACATAATTAGAGTATACATACACATAATCACAGAGCCTTGATCCTGTATCTCTCGCTGCTCTCAGCGTTATGAATGTATATAATTTGATGTGATACTTGGATATGAAAAGCATGTCAACACAATTTAACCCAGAAATGTGTTTAAAAATACAAGAAGTCACTGTAAATGCTTTAAGTTTTGAATATCGTAATATTTGATGGTGTACAGTTATCTTTCATTTAAGTTAACCTACAGTTTTCCAAACTGAGATTGGATATATATGAAATGTGCTGCGATGGCAACCCACATGTAATTAGCATGTTTGCATGATGCTGAGTTAACACAGTGTTTGCATTGTGTGTCACTCTTGACTGCAGTGGCATGTTTGTGTGAGACGTGGCCGCGGTAACCTGCAGTGTGTGTTGTGTGGGAGAGCGTGACCTTTTCGCCAGGTTGGTGTTGGGGTGTGACTGACAAGTGTCCAGTGACATCAGGGAGGAAGCGAGGGTTTTGTCACAACGCGCGTCTGTCACTGTCACATAACGATGATGTTGGTTATTCTAAGAGTGAGACATGCAAAGTGTGTGTGGGTGTGCAGACAGGTTTCCTCCCTGTTGTGGTGTGAAAATGTCCCACAAAGTCAGAAGTCCAGACTGAGAAACCCTGAGGAAACTCTTAATAAAGAAATAAAGAACATCATGTTAAAGTTACAAAGCATAGGCAGATAAAGGTATTTTAAGTGACGTGATCATTACATATATATCATACATTACAAATATAATATCAGAGGTCCACTTACCAGATTTCTGAGCTTTCACTCAGCAAAGAAGCGTCCATGCTCAAGTAGTTAATGTCTGTATTTGAGATGATCTTTGAAGGTTGGGATAAGGATTCAAAACAAGGTCAGGCTGAGGCTTTATAGTGTGGCACAGCTGAAGTGCCCTTGAGCAAGGCCCACAAATTCTCGCATCATAAAGACAATTTTCTTACCTTGGAGTCAATATAAAATCAAGGATAGGAGCCAGTAATGAAAAGTCAAAACTTTAACAATAAACCAAGTCTGACTGAATTCAATACTAATGATTTTTTTTTTTTATGTAAATGGGGAGATTGGTCTGAGCAGCGTAACCCAGTCTAATCAATAGAATGAGAGACTATTCCTGATCAATATAAAAGCTTTTCTATTAGCAGCTGAAGGAATGAACTGTGTGTCAGGACTGACATTTAGTGAAGAGAATATAGCCAGAGCCTCAAGCTGGAATTCACTTTTACATATATTGATCCTTTGTTGAGGTTCATGTGCTGAGGAGGCACTCTTAACAGATGGTGTGATACATGAGTATGAGGATGGACCCACAGACACACACACACACACACACACACACACACACACACACACTGACGCTTGTCCTGTGACTAATAAATGGGTGCATGTCAACAGCCAATCAATGTTTCATCACCAAATGCAGTGAACCCAAACTCACACCCTGGAGAGGTGTCCGTCCTGTAAGACAGAGTCAAGGTGCAAACCACTGTAAATATGAATTCACCTCACATTAACCTCGTAAACTGTAGTTCAGTTGTTCATTTGAGCATATGTCTTTTTAAACAATATTTGCATTACATGTATTGTACATTCTTGAAATTTGTTATGATGTAAAGATAGCAGGTGTATCTTCCAGACCTCTAGGATATCTACTATTAATGTTATTAGTTAATGGTGTTCAATCCATTTGCATTTCCTTTTGGACAAAAGTAGATGGATGGATGGATGGATGGATAGATAGATGTACTTTATTGATCCCATAAGGGAAATTGTTTTGTTACTGCAGCACAATCAACAATACAACACATACAAATAATAACCACGAATTAAAAGCACAATTACGGATCTGCAGAATATAAATAAAAAAGTATATATATATTTCTCACTATATATATATATATATATATATATATATATATATATATATATATATATACACACACACACACAATATATGTATGATATAAACATTATGTACAGAATACTG
>JAVQJD010061910.1:0-72878 GCA_036023655.1 Nannoperca australis | reverse complement strand
TGCCACGGCGGACTTCCCCACGAAGCTTCCCCAAACCATCATCACAACTTTTACATTTGACATGTACCTCTGTTCAATAAATCTTTCAAACGTATCACATGGATGGTGTGTTCCTTGCTAGAGAATTACAAAAATAATAAACGTGAGCAGTTTGAGTTACGTGCGCAATGATTTCATTTGCAATGCGCAGATTTTGGCAGTGATATGCGGCCATAAGGCAGAAATTGGAAGAAGAAACTATGAAATAGAAGTTATCTGTGTGTGGGTGTGGGTGTGTGTGTGTGTGTGTGTGTCAGGGGGTTGTCTATAGTGCTTGGGGCATTAATCACCCACAGTCCCCCCACCACTGACCCTGCCTTTTAATTGCATCCGCACCTTCTGTTTCACTTCTGCCTCCTGCTGTTTTTCTTCACCTTCCTTCTCAAATGCTTCCCCTACATGGCATGAAGTTGATGACTCTCTAGCTCTTTATGTTCTCCTACCTGTTTTTCTTTGTCTCCTTCTTTCCATTTATTCTACCCTGTCTTTTCCAAACAGCATTACTGTTCAACAGGTTTTCCTACCTATACTATTCTTTACTAGTATGTCCCTGTCTGCTATGATGGGAAATGAAAGGAAACAAATTAATAGACCCGATACTGATTTGCATGTAATTAGTTTTAGTGTTTGTTGAATTTTCATTCTCTCTGTATACAGACAGGTTACAAATTGAAGGTAAAACCTGAATAACTGAGTGGAGAAATATAGCAAATGTAAATATTTCCAGACAGGGCACCAGAGAAAACTGAATAGTGGAAGGTCTTTGCAGATACCAGAACACAATTGAACACCTATAGGAGATTCTATAGGATGTGTTTGACGCTGCTCACCGCCATCATTATGCACATAATGAAATAATATCTTTTGGAAGAATTGTTCTTATCTGTACTGTTCAGACTTGTAGAATCTATGCCAAGGACAAATAAGGCTGATGTGATGTGTTGTGGTAGCACAACAAGAATATATGCATTCAATATATGCAATATTGTTTTAAGACAGCACACTTTAAAAATCTGCCAAAAAAGATGTGAAAGGTGAGTGAGGGAATGAAAGAAGTTAGGAGCAAGAGGCAACATAATGAGTGGGGGTTATGTGTACAAAATTAATAATCCATTAATAAATAATCCATATTCCAAAGAGGAATATGGATTATTTAGGCAGAGATGTGGAGGGAACCTTATATGCAGACTCAGTAGTTTGGCTGCCAGGCAAGCAGGTGCCAAAGACTTGGGCAGAAAGATAGTTCTGGCAGAAGCAGACAGTGCCACCTCCTCCACATGTCCTTTCTTGACTGCGGCCAATACTGGAGTATGAAGCATCTGGGACCCAACCCACCAGACATTCGCACCATCCTGATGTACATGTGATTGAAAGTTGTCTTTATGTTTTTTAAGTGATGTGTGCAGCAATATCTCCCTTTCTCTTTTTTAAGGAGACAGACAAATGTTTAATCTTGTTTTCACAGTAGTTCAGCTCAATAAATGGTGGAGCCATGCACTGTGCAGTATCATGAACACAAAACAAGTGCTGGCAGTTGAATGATCGAAGTGCATGGCTCAGTTGCAATTATAATGTCAGTAGCCTACAGCCAAGGGTCATGTAACAAAATGAAAAGAAGTGTTTTACAGCATCAAGACTATGCAAACTTGTATCTTAGTAGAGGTTAGGCATGCAGACAGGGCCTGGGGCTGTCTGACCCTGTGATCGGGTCGTTAGATCCAAACCAGTCAGAGAAAATGTAACGGAACTAATAATGACGAATCCTACTAACCTCGAGCCCTCAGCCTTGAAAGTGAGAGCAATAGAGATGACTTAGCCTTGACTCAAATGGTCAGCCGTGGAGAATGTTTGAATATACAGCCAGCTTCCTAATGAGCAGCCTAATGAGGCACTGACAGGACTTTTCTCTTTTACTGTGCTGTTGTTCAGTCAGTGATCGGCTGTGACAGAGGGAGAAGACCCAGTGACTCAGGGAGAGACTTGCCAGAAATTCTGATTTATTGAAAGATAAACTTTCCCCTTGTTAATCTTGGCATCATTATTCATATTAGTGGCTCATGTGATGCAAAATATGACTCAGTCATTGAATATTATATATATATATATTAGAATTGTTCAGACAGGTGCATTGTGCTGTTGTCTAATCCATTGTAGGCATTTCCATCCCTGCTGACATTGTTATTGTGTTCTGTTGTCACAAATCTAATTATCTGTTTTCAAAGCTTTGCACTTTTAGATTTTTCCTCCATCTCCTCCCGTTGCTTGACTGTACCCTTACATGTTGTCTTTACTGGTTCAATCATAACTAAGCATCTGCCGGGTATGTGATGCACAGCATGTGCATTCGCAGCCACGAATCACAAATTCCAGCAGGACTTAAAATAAATAAGCCTCAATGTTATCCATGGACAACACATTTAGTATTTGCGTTTATTGTGTTTATCTGATGTTAAACAGTAGTGATAATTAATACAAATCGTTGCTTTGATGGTTTCATTTGGATAACTTTTCAAAGCTCAAATCGCACCATAATAACAAAATGCAGGTTTCTTCTCTTTATTTTCTCTATAGCGGTCAAGGACAACTCACTGGGGTCCACATATAAAACAGACTTTTAACTTTGTAAGATTTATCTTTCACATCAAATACTTAGTACATGATGTTGTTTAGTGTCTTGGTAATCTTCAATTGACAAGCAGAAATTCTCTGAACCAGATTACTAGATGATCCAGTAGTCCAGTTGGTGGATAAGCTTAATGTAACATCTCTGTACATCATCAGACAGGTTCAGAGGTTGCCTTAATTTTAAGCAACAACTCCCACCCGCCAATTTCCTCTAGATGGAGGTTTATGGTCCCAAGGTGATACAAAAATAGATTTGCTGTTATGTTGTGTAACATAATGTAGCAACATTGCACACATTGAACATTGACGCTATTGATAATATCCACTATCTACTATTGTCTACTGTTTGTGGTTTTTGTAAAAATGTGTCAAATTTGTTTTTGGGATGGATGTCTGTCTTAAATTCACTGCAAAACAAATCTACCTATGGGTATAAATAAAGTAACTTGAACCTGATGGGAAACTTGTCTCTTAATTGCTCCCAGCTTTCCCTAACTGCGTTGCAAATGGAGAGAAACGGTTGAGGTTCTGACGACTGACACTCTAGCCGGTTAGATGTGTTTGTAGTAATCAAACAGCTGTATCAAATGCTTTCCTGTCCCGTCTATGGCACACGCCTGGAGGCTTGAGAAACGCACGCTCAGTACTGTTAGCTTACAACCACATAGCCTCTCTTCTATCATACTGTCCTGCCACCTCCCTCCTCTTTCATGTGCCATGAGACAGAGCTTTAGGCCAGGGCTGACAAAACGCCGTCATTATCTTAGCGTTAGCGCCTGCCCACGCTCTGCCTCTCATTCATTTCACAGCTAGCCTCCTGGCCCCAGAGGGAGAGATAGATCATGTGGGCGAGAAAGAAAGAGCAATAGGAAGAGAGGTCTCTTCCTCTGTGATTCTACCCTTTCCCACTTCTTCCCCTTCTGTTTCCCCACTAGTTCCCATCTACTGCTCCCTCATGCTTTACCAAAATGCATGATGCCATTATTAGGACTCCCGCTAGCACAGAAAGAAGCAGAGAGAGAAAAAAAATGTTGCAAGAGAGAAAGGAGGTTAAGCTCACCTAGTAGCTAAGTCAAAAGAGAGACTGTTGGAGTCTTTGAGGTGCACAGGTTTTTCAGACTAATATACTCTGTTAGCTATTTGTTGTGTTGCGCACAGTCAGTGTAATCATGCACTTCACAGCTCAAGGTTGCTTCCATACAGAGTGACATAATATATATATTATGTCACTCTGTATATATATATATATATATATATATATATATATTCATATACAAAAACATAAAAAGAAAATATACTGTATGCATTCACAAAAGTGGAAATGCTTGCCAGTGTGGACACACTCAGCAAGGCGAGTCTAGTGGAGTGATTGTCACCGGAGTGTCACTGGTGTAAGCGTGGGCAGCAACAAGAAAGGACAGGGCACAGCAGTCGCAGCCCTTTAAATCCAGCAGTGAAGTCTGAATCATTTGCTCTTTAATGGCAATCATAACTCATTGTGCAGTTGTAATGTGTTCCACATTAACAGTGTGGGAGCTGGCTGTGGCTCATCTGTGCCTAATGCGCTATAGCTACAGGCTAAGAGCTCTCATCAAACACTGTTCAACTATCGCTTCCTCCTCTTAAAGTCTTTTGTTTACTTTATGCAGGCCTCATGCCCACACGGCAACAAAACTTTGAAAGGCCCAAAACAACCTATCGCAGTGTATGGTTTCTTCTCCAAGTCTCTTGGGACCACATATTATATTTAGCCATTAGAGGTTATATTTGCTCATTATTTTTTGAGAGCAGTGCAGCGAAGTCTCACTTGTCAGGTAGCAGATCACCTTCTGATGCTAATGAGGTGATCCTGTGGCCAAGTCTATAGGGCATATCCCAGGAAAGTGTCAATCTGGGTGTAAACCTTTATGCTTTCGCTCTACTGGAGGCATCCAAATTCTAGGAATAGAAGCAGCACAGGTGAGGCTTTGCAACCAGGCAGAGCTGAGAATGAGAGGCGATGTTTGTGTCAAAGGAGTGATAGATAATGATAGATATGCCTGGATAGAAATGCTTGCATGCATAGGATGAGCCAAGATACACAAACACACACACATACAGTAGGTATGGCCTGCACACAAACACATATAAATACGCAATTTATTTTGTTCAATAATCAAACCCAACATCCTAAATTTGAACACGTAGTAACTGGTTGCACAAAACCTGAAGCACCGACTACAAAATATCATTTGATTTCTTCCACTTCACATCTTGCCTTTATGTTTCATTTCCCCTGGTTCCATGCTTTGAATTTAACTTAGATTGGATGTACGTGTGAGGACTCTACGTGGCATGCTATAACACACACACACACACACACACACACACACACACACAGGTACATAAGAAAACACACTCCTCCAACCATGACCGTGTTTCACCCACACCATCACCCAGTTCAGTCCTCCCCCAAGGGTTAAAGAACCACCCCTTCACTCTCTCCATGCTTGTTTGCCTGAAGCGTGCAAGGATTAGCTAAAGCGATTATCACAAGCTTTTGCAGTTTTGTGAAGATGAATCATGGTAATGCTACACAGCGCAGCGCCTCATGCATTTCTAAACCCTTGTACTTGGTTTGTGGTTTTCCAAACTCATGAGGAGCCAGTTGGCTTTCCCTCACTAAGCCAGGTGCTGGTGAGTCAACTGTAGCCAAATTGGCAACTTATCACAAGTACGTGCGTGCGTGTGCACATACTGTATACACACATGTTCATTCGATCACACACACACACACACACACACACACACACGCACACACACACATCTCTCTAACTCACAGACACACACAGTACAGTACACACCCACAGAGATGCATAGACATATAGCTGCATGCATATTTACACACAATACATACTGGACACTTTGACAAACTAATCTAATGTTCAAAATATTGTATTCTTTCACAATTCAGATTTTTAATACAACATTACAGCTTTGTTATAACATGTTTGACTCTGTTTCACTCAGTCAAATGGAGCTGTCACACACTCCATGGGGACAACCTGCCTTTGGCAATTTTTGACTTTGCTACAATGCTGTACATCACTAAAGCATGTTTGCCTACAGGCTTTCTGGCTTCTAAGTGGCATATGCTGTTTTTGTATTATTAGTGCATAGTGTGCAAATGTCCAGACTAAATACAAAATCTTATTCCAGTTTGGTTTACATCCAGCCGTTTATGTAAAACATTTTTCTATTTCCTCTGGGTTTTCTTTCTCTACAGTATAGTTATTTTTCCTCTTCCTTTTTCATCTGCTCATAGTTCCAACTACACATTAACACCTCTCCTGCAGATGGTGTGGTCTAATTGTGCAGGTTTTTTGCTGTTCTGCAGCCTCCCTCCCTCCATGCCATCTTCCAGTCTGAGCAGATGATCACAGCCTCTGGATTCTCTCCCTGGCCCAAAAGGCTCTGGAGGATGTTCTCATTAACAGGACTTGTCAGAGCAACCTGCTAGCACTGCTAATTTATTTCCCCTGTACACACAAAACATATCATAAGCACACCACACACAAAACACACACACACACACACACACACACATTAAACTCACACTGATGCACATGTGCTTATTTGTGTATATATCCCTCACACTGACACACTGAGACACACACTTGCCCTCCTCCCATAAAAGCCTACATATATAGACACACACCACATGTCCTCTCCAATACAGCTCCAGGGCCTGCTCCTGTTAGATTGCACAACAATTAGCTGCAAAGAAGGTTAGTGCCGCATCTCTGACAAATGATATATGTGCATTTGTTTGCAAAGCATATGTGTTTGCTTGTGTGTACTGGAGGGTTTGTTTTTGGGAGGTAGGGGAGAGGGTGGGCTGTTACACTGCTGTCTGTGTTTGTACCTCTGGGAGCCCTTCTCTGCCAGCCTCCTTCAGCCCCCAGCGTCTGTGAATCTCTATCCATGCTGTGTGTGTGTGTGTGTGTGTGTGTGTTTGAGTTTGATGGTGTTTGCCAGTGTATAGGTGTTACCTGACAGACTCGTCCTATCACTGTGCACCCTATCAGCAATTGCAGCAAAGCGTTCCTGTATTTCACACTTTCACCCACAGGAGAGATATTTGGACCGTTCAACCTGTGTGTGAACACAAACACACTAAAACCACTCGCCTCAGTCATTCCTCGGGCTATGCCCTGTCATTGTCTGTAAGCCCTAAGACACATTTAGCTGACAGTTTTAAGACCCATCAGTCACTTCTCAGTAAAAGCCTCTCATTCAGCCCACAACAAGGTTCAAAGCTGCTATATAGTAGAAAAACATCATGTACTCACACATAATGACACAGATGCCTTCAGGAAGATGTTGTTAGTAATCATCAGTGACTAATGTTTCTCCTTCAGCTTGCTCTATGACACTATACTCTAGCTCACAGGTTTATACACACATAATCCTACCCACACACACAGGTACCTCTGTCATTTGTTGAATCATAGTATCTTACCACAATTAGAGGTATACATTCATTCTGACAAGGATCTCAAGGCAAGCCCTTGGTGGAAACTATAGTGATTTTATGCATCTGTGTCTTTACAGGTCTTTGGGAGTACTACTAATTTGTGAAAAATGTGTATAAAGCTCATTGTGGCACCAGAGAGTTGCTTGAAATCTGATAATTTGCCTCAGGTAATGTGACTTCAGCTGTGGTTGGTGCTGAAGAGTACGAGTTTGAAAATGAAAAAAAATCTGGGGTTGTGGAGTGAAGTCAGTTTACCAGAACTCAGTAGTCCGCTTCTCATCTCCCCTAGAGGCTACAATACATTAGCTGATACTAGCATAACACACCTGTATCTACCACTGAACTGTTGGCAGTCATGTTGCATTATGGGTAATGTTGTAGAGCACACTAGTTCCAGCATCGATACTGAACTGTTGGCATTGGACGTACATTGTGAGGCTCAAAATTGTCCAATATGGACACAATTTCTCGGGATACTGGGCTAGTTTAGTTTATCAGTATTTCCAGCTAATGGCAGACAGCATGTCTGGATAAGTTTTTAAGCTGATTAAGTTATATCTATTAACTTTTGAAGTTTAAGTGGTTGATATAGGGGTAGTGATCTTTTTTTTAAAGTAGCATTTGATCCAGTTCTAACTTAAAAACTGGGGAATCAATACACAGTAATGAAATTTTTACTACAAAGTGGAATGTGTGAAGGCATACCTTACACTGCTACAGTTCTACGATCACTGCAGATAATTACTGCTGTGTGTGCTTTCAAGGGAAAAATAAGAGATATAACCCTTACTACTAAAAAAACATGTTCCTTATCCTCCATACAGATTGTGTAATTACATGTATGTTTTTCCACGGTTTAAAGGCTAGAGGGATTTCTCTGGTTTATGCTCTGACCCCTACAATTGGAAAAACAGAACCTTTTCTTAAAGTTTTGATGGAGAGATGTTGATTAGATTTGAGAAATACAGCCTCTATTTCCTCCAGCAGTTGGGGAAAGCAATTTTGTGCTGTTTGCTTCCTTGGGGAAGCTTGAGAAAACAATATGAAAATGATTTCTTTTTCTTTACAACAAGCATATTTGATGCTTGCAGGCAAACACTGAAATAAAGGCAAAGTTGAAGCCTTTGTTTTTTTAATGGCCTGTACTCAACTGGCTTTTTTTATACTAGTGTATGTGCATTTTTCCTCCTGTTTTCAATGTGACAGAGAATATAAAGACATGCGTTGGTTGGTGTAGTGGATAAGGACTGGGTGGTGTTTGAGCTCTTCCAGAGGAGGCAGATAGACATAAGGGTTGGAGAGGAAAGGACAAATCTCTGCCCTTGAGATCGCTTTCCTAGACAAATGGCACCTAAATCTTGGTGACTCTCGAAGGTGGACTGAAGAGACAAAAGGGGTGGAATTAGGTTAGCAGAATTAGAATGCATGAAAGCAAACCCAAATTCTGCAGAGCCCGACTTGATGCAAACTGCTGATGGCAGCAGTCCGTCTCATAGTAAACTGTGCGTTCTCAAAGACAAGATGCCCCCCCACACACACACCTCCTCCTCCTCAGTCATACCCCAGTCTCATGTAACTATAAACCCCACCTCCACCATCATGTCTCATCCTGAAGAGCCATGAGCAGTCCTGCAGACGCCAGACCATGTTACACAAACACACACATGCTGACCTCAGTCTACTGCACTTTTCTGTGTTAAGTCCTGTTGGTCAGACTGTATCAGATCTCTTGTAGCCAGGCTCTAGGCATTGCAGAATAGCTGTACATGCAGTGGTGATACAAAATCAGGGCCAGGCCTCCACAGAACACTAACCTATACTGTACATGTTAAATCCATCCAATTTGTAAGCTATCGATCCAGAAAACACACTCAACCGCAAACCAGCAGAGCTTTTTTGAGTTTGTTTTTTTCCCCTCCATAACCACAGAAAGGCAGAGTAAAAGGCCAAATGACTACTGTGAGGGAATAGGAGCATAGGGATATGAGCTGTGGTTTGCTGTGTAAATACCTTTTTGACTGTTAACTGTGTGTTTTTGTTTTTGTGTGTGTGTGTGCTTCAGAACAGCTTCACTTGCTGTCCAGCGCAGCACAGATCTACTACTGCAAAATAAGTCTGTGCTTTCTTTCATTCTGCTGTTATTTTCTGTTATTTTTTCTGCAAAGGGGCCTGTTTCATCCTGGGAGAGGCTTTATTTTGCCTGATCTGTCTCTCTTTCACTGCTTTCTCTCCTAATCACCACTAAAACCATCCCTAATTGCCAAAAGATGTGATTTTCTCTCCTTTTCTCATTCTCTTTCTTTCTTGCTGTCTCACTCTCTCTCTCTCTCTCTTCAATTTTTCATATCTTACCACAAACACACAAAACAGATGAGAAGCAGTGAGATTTATTTTTAAATAAAAACAATACAGAATGAAGCAAATATATTTGGTTTTGATTATAGGGACATGTGTAGTAAAGCTGGATATGTAGCTGATGGTTGAGATGGTTTTGTTCATGTAAAACACTTAATACTTATGAAAGTAATATTCTGGTCATGGTTAGAGGCATTAGTGGGCACTGTGTGTTCATATGTTTTCGCTTTAGCTTTTTTCCTGAGTCATAAAGGCAGTAACACCATGATTGTTTGGAGTCCTGATACCACCTCAGGCAACAGTTAGTTCCCCTTGCTGGGAGAGATGGCTGAGAATTGATGAAGGCCAATCAAGCGCTTCTGTGCTTGTTTAGAGGAATACTAATCAGTCATTAGAGAGATGCTGATTAGTCAAAAACAATGTCTTTGTGGTTACTGGCTGTCAATATGTGTATGAACAAGCATGTGCCCTTGTGCATTATTGATTTGTTAGTTTATACATTCTCGTGCACGCATCCACTGGCTTATTGTACTTGCATACTGTAATACAGGAGGGTAATAATTAATCCTGCTACCAACCAACATTATTCTTGCCAAGTCTCAAGCAGCTCTGAGATCAGCCAGCCTGTTTGCACTTGTCAACCCCCTTCCATGACTAACCAGCCACGGTTGCAGCAGCAGCCCCCGATTAGCTATCCAACAGTGCCTCAGCACTAAGAAGTGTCAATCTAGCTGGTCAGGTAGGCTAATTAATTCATTTTACATTCCATTTACCCTCACTTTTTAAGTATGGACCTTTTTATAATCAGAATAATGACAGAGGTTTTGCTGTAAAGGTGACTGGCAAGAGATATGTAGTACTAATTCCATACAAATTAAAAATGCCCAAAACACCATTTCAAGTGACTTTAAATAAAATAAATTTGACATTGCACTGCAACTCAAAGATATTCTACCTAATCCATATTAAAAACAAGTCAGCTGAATTTGTATAAACAGCATCATACTGCCCATGCATCTTTGTTATTAGTGTTTAACTGCTGCAGGCAGAAATGTTTAAAATAAACACAGATGTTTTGAGGAGGCTTGTGACCTCCACATGTTGCAGTGCACATGCACATTGCTATTAGTAGCTTTGTGTTTGCCTCAAGTCCTTCCTTGTATTTTAGCCTTTTCTCAATCATTCGTTAAAAATGTAATGTGGAACAACAATAATAACAGATAGTATTTTCTAACAAACCAAGAGAGGTGTTTTGGGGTAAAAAGTTGCCAAATTCTATTTCAGCCTAACATCTCATGCTGACATTTCGAATTCTCACCCAGAGATAGTGGAGTGGTAAAGTAATGTGTATCGGCACTCAACCAAAGATAACACAGAATATAGCTGCTTAATTTTACATAAGACACCACAGGCCATCCATATCCAGGACACACACAATTCACTTTATGGTACATAGTCCGCTGCAGTATTACCGTGTTGCTGTATAAGCAAGGCTGGGAAAGTTTAGAGAAACTGAAACTGGCAAACAATGAAGTTGTTATTCAAACAAGATGATATTTAAGTGCCTAGAATGAAAGCATTATTTTCAAAAAGCTAATGAGATAGCACTTTTTTTCCCCTCATTCCCATTCACAATGAACATTCAGCTTATGCCTACAAACGATATTTTCCCCTTACAAGTTCTCTATTTCCTCCCAACTGAACAAAGCCTCTTTCAGGCTCTCTCCCCACTGAAGTGAAAGTGAAACAGCAAACTTTGTGAAGCTGTGATTAACATTAGCCATCACAGTTTTGTCTGTGGGAACTTAAAAGAGTTAAAAACTAACCTCATTAAAAGTGTTTTTTGAATTTGTTGTGCCTTTGTAGTTCTCAAATATGTCAGCAGTCCATTCTCTGAATTTACCAAATGCATATGGACATTAAATAGACTAAAGACATAAAACAGTAAGATAACTGAACTGATTCAAAAAGGTTTGAAAGGTTGTACCATTACAATAGCTTTGGTGCATATTTGACTGATAAGTGGCTTTTAGTTTTGTGTAATACTTAATACATGTATACTTTTTTCTTGAAGTACAACCTCCATTTATTTTCATGAAAAGCATATTGGAAAATACATATTTGATTTGATGTATTGTCTGTGCACTCTATTTCTGGATGGTCATACAAAGTATGAAACAGCTCTGTGTCTGCAGTGCATGTTCCCTCTCAGCTAGTGTCTGTGTGTGCTTGCACTTTGTGAGTGTGTTTGTAATAGGAGCTGGTCACTGCCATCATCTGTTTGTAGGTTTCTGGAAAGGATGGAGGGATGAGCTTGTCTCTATGATTGGCTCCAATGAGCCAGCTCCCTGATGGACTTCTAACATTGCTTTAAACGCCCTTCCATCACAAGTTTGTTCGCTCTTTATAGTCTGTCAGTAGTGGACAGTGGCCCTGGCTCTGTTTAGTCAGTCACTGAGGGCCCAGACCACTGTAGAGTTCCACTCTACTCTGATTAGACTGCACACTCCCCATGGTGCTTCTGATCAGCGGCCATACTCGTCTCTCACCATCCATCTCTTCATCCCGCCCTCTGTTTCCATCTCTCTGAGCTCCATCGCTCTTCCTTTGTCGCTCTTTTGCTCCCTCTTTCCCTCCTCTCTCATTCTATCCATCTATCCATCTGTCCCGATCTCTCGGGAGGCCAGCCCAATTAACCTGTTTAAACAGCCATCTGAGCATCCCATCCATTCCAGTGTGGCTGTGTGAGAGAGAGCCAGTTCACTAAGCCAGGATACAATTGCCAGGCCCCCAATCGCTGTCCTCTCCGGCCTCCACCTGTGCCTAACCTCCAATTCCTCTTTCCTCATCATCATCTTCATCCTCACTTCCTCTTTTCTTGTCCTCAATGTGCCTGATTGTAGCAGAGATCAGGACTGGTAAGAGTGGTTTCTTTACTGTTTTGTAGGGCAGAGTGACATCTGATGCAGTCAGTGCACCATACTTTGAACAATTTAAATGGGTGCAGCTATAAACTCTGCTGCCTCTGGAGATCTCCACTTTAGCAAGTGCAATGAGTTTTCCCGCTTCTCCTCTTTAATGTTCTTTCATTCATTCCACTGTCTCTCTGATTGCCACCTCCACACACTCCATCCTCTCATCAATCTGTCTCTCTTTCTGCCCTTCCCTTCTCCCTCCCTCTCCTCTCACCTTCTCTCTGTCACACCTCAGCTTTCTCTCCTTCCCCTGACTGTATCCCTTTCTCACTTCCCTCTCAACACTTGTCACCTACTTCCTGTCAGGCTGTCCAGAGAACACCACAAGAAGGTCACAACTCTTTTCAGCATTGCTCTCATCCTTGTCCTTGTCTTGTTGGTGGGAGAAGGGAACTTTAATTAGAAAAGTGGTGAAATTGTGAAGATGGGTCTCGGGGTGTGATATCATCCGAGCAACACACACAGCACCATTCCGCCACCTTTCAAGCCATTGTGATAAAGAAATCATGGAATAAATCTCCTCTCACTGTGTGGGAACGCACATAGCATGGTAGTATTTGTAACATTGCATGGGTGTGACTGCTCACATTGACTAGACAATGGAGAAGTGCTGGGCTGGCTACTTGGCACACTGGGGTGTCTGTGTTATTTGCCAGATCAATGCACACCCTGGGCCCATTGCTTCAGAAGACTTGTTAATGTGCAGCACTGTGCCGTTGGGCTTCATTGCTCTGTTGTTGGCCGATTTTATAATCTCTCTTATAGCAGTATTGACCCAACTGACTGAAAGAGGAGCTATTGAAGGTTTGTGTGTGTGTGTGTGTGTGTGTGTGTGTGTGTGTGTGTGTGTGTTGATGGAGGGGCAAAATTGGCACTGTCTTGTTCTTTAATTGGTGGAAGAACAAGACCCTCTGGGCATTCTATGCACAGCCTGTCACTCCATTTGTGTGTGGGTACTGGTGCATTTAGCTCAGCTTGTCATTGTTGAGACATGCAGGCAATCATTGAAAATAAATTCCTACATACATATACACACACAATACAAGGACTGATTATACACTACAGTATATACACTACTACTTACCTCATCATTTATTGGTTCATCACTTTTGGCTTTTGCTGATTTTCAGGGGAAAATACCTGGATTCTTTAAAGAAACAGAATCATTTCAGCGGATTTTCAAGCAGATTGGACATGTTGTTATTCCTGTTTGTATATGGAGTAGCACAATTAGATTAAGTCCTAGACATTATTGTATTATATTTTTTTTTTACCAATAAACAAATAGTGTGCAGCATATTAAATCACGACAGAAGAGATCATAATATAAGACAACCCTATTTCCTGGCCTGCCTGTGAGCATTATAGAATCAGATTAACACTTGTGCTACCTTGTCATATTGACCCAGTGGCCCATTGTCTTGACCCAGTGTCTTCTCCACAGGGTAGCACAAGGGTTAAGAAGAAAAGAAGTAAAGAATTAAGAAATAAAAATTGATTTAGAATGTACTATACTATCTTTGACAAACAAGTTTCAAAACAAGTAATTCAAAATGGAAATGGAAATAATGAACATTTCTTAGATAGTAGTTAAGACCCAAGCGAACATACTTTCTTTAATATGGTTGAAGATACTCGGTCGATTACCCCACCTTTCAGTGTGAAGCCTCAGCCTATAGGCCTCTACCAGCCATGACCGCAATACTGCTGCACTGCTGGCTGCGTGCCTTGCTCAAAGAGATACGAGACAATAATGGGAGGACAGTGAGAGAATTGACAACAGACCACCTGCTGCTTGTGTTTTTTCCAGTGTTTGACTGTTTCATAGATACGAGGACTAAGAAATACAATAAAGCATGCTTCGAGTTTGATTTTTGACTTCCTCATTGTCAATATAATCAGGCAGTCTTCCAAAACTCTATTTGCACAAACACGTGTTTGCCAACTGGTGTGTTTGTTATTGTCACCCCCCCCCTTCCCCACACACACACACACACACACCTTCCAAATCTAATCTTGAGAATCTGCAAAAATAATGGTAAAATAAATTAGATATGATAAGACAAAAGGGAAAGAGAATGAGACAAACAGAAAACAGCGAGCACGCTTTTTGTTTGGGGAAGAAATGTTCAGGTACACAAAGAGAGAACAGCAGAGACTTGTCTGCCTCTTGGGTTGATCCATCTCTTATGTCCTGTCCCCTTCTTGTCTAGACCAGGACACTTGTGCAGCACCTGCACCCAAGTGCTGTGCCTCTGACTGAGCTCTTAGTGGCTGTCTGGACATCTGGCCTAAAAGAGAAGGGTACTGATGTGATCACAGGCATACTTAGGGCAGAATAGAACAAAAAGACTAATTTACTCACAGTTTACTGTAATAGATGCCTTCATTCAGCTGTTGTAGAGACGTGGGAAGAGAAAAAGACACGATACAGCAGTGAGTTACGGCCTTCAGCACAGGCTTACCTACGATATGCCGTCTAGACATTGTAATCCCTGAGAGGGAAGGCTGCGGGTGCCGCGAGGGACGAAGGAGATGAGGATGGAAGGCCAGAATGGGCTACACTTGTCTGTGACTCATCTGCTCATATTCTCATGAACTGAGTTTCATAAGAGATCATACACGAGAGTGCTCTGGCTGAAAAAGCTCAATACCTGGTGCTATACAGTACCATCTTAATGTAACAGAAAAAGTATTTATTGTATAATACAAAACTAGAGATTTTATTTTCTCTCTGATTACACCTCTTTTTATACCTTGCTGTTTCTTGAGTACCTGAACCTTTCCGTATCTATTGTACGTAATGTTCAGTTTCGAAGGAGGTGGATATGGACATTTACATAATATTTTAAGCCAATATGATGCATTTTACCCATTGTACAGTATAGTGCAAGGTGTTCTAATTAGTTTACTTGAGTTTAATTTAGTCCCTGCTATTTTGATGGGTTTTTTTCAATGTAGTCAGAGCCTATGTATATGGTGTGAGTATGTGTATGTGTGTCTTGGTTGGGCAGTAATAAACAGTTTGGGATTTTAAGTTATATAAATAAAACTTAGATACTACTTAGGACTTTATTGTACAGATACTTACAAATAAGCCATGTCATCAAAACGCACAAACACACTTCCCTGCAGATTTATTACCAGTGACTTAATTAGTGTGACTCTATGTCAAAATGTTGTTGTGTGGTGTACAGTATTAATAACAAAGGTGAACACTTGTTGTTTGTTTTATATCTTTTCATACAAAAACAATAAGCCATTGAAGAGGAAAAAGTGGATTTGGCTTATGGTGTGAGAACATGTGAGAAAACTGTGGAATTCTGAATCAAGATACACTGTTGATACACAAACATATGACACCTATCTCATTCAGGTTTTAAGATTCCTCAAGCACATTTCCACAGAATACTGATACACAAACCAATGGATATTTGAAGGAAAGCTTTAGAAAATTGACGGCAGCATTGTAAAGTTTGTGATTTGAAGAAAATATGTGAAATATGCAATGAACTTGGCCGTTGTTGGAGGGCAGAAACCCTTCAAATTCCTGTAAAAACAGTTTTTTCGGCGAGATGGTGATGTGACGTGCTAAGTACTGCATAGAGTGTTTGTGGCTTTCAAATATGGCTTCAGTTTAGCACATGTAAACACAAAGTGTAGAAACAAGAGATTGGGGCAACCTGGGTGGCAATCATGGTGGAGGCAGATGACCTCATGGCTGAGAGCTGAATGGAACTGCCAGAGATAACTGGAGAAAGACCAGAAATAGAGCGATTTATCCTTCAGATTAAAAGCTAAAAGCATAGTATTTGTCACTCAGAAAGAAAAGAATAGTACAATTTAAATGCCACAACAGTAGTGGAATCAATATTTTTCTAACAGTACAGAACAGTACAGTTTAAATATATATATATATATATATATATATATATGAATGTACTGTGTTTAAATAAAATACACTGCCAATTTGAATGTTGTGTTTCTGCAGATTACTCCCTAAACATATAATTTAGCTTCCTTTTTGTAATTTGTATTTCCTAATTTGTATTTTTGTATTTTATGACCTGATCTTGTTCTCTGTAATTTTACAGTTAGTTACTAGACATCTCTTCTGCAAACAAATTTATTTGCAAGCTCTATTAAGACCAGTGTTTCACCTTGTCTACAATAACAGCACACACCATCAGTTCAGTTTTTCTTACATGCAGTTGGAAAGAGCAACCCCCAAGAGTATGTTTATAACTAATGGAGACAAATGGTGAGAATCACCAGTGTCAACCAAGGCACAATGACACAATCTCTCTCTCTATGTGTGTACTGTAAAAGTGTCTGCTAAATGTAATGTAATATAATGTACTGTAGGTATACTGTGTGTGAGTGTGTTTGCATTCCAATATGCCATACTTTGTGCCCATTTAATTTGCTTAGTTATCACCGAACAAATCTTCTCAATTCTCCTTATCTACAGTGAAGTTTGATGACTGCATGGGGAATGAAGCGGTGGTTTTCCAGACCAGTGACCCTATCTTCAGCGTTCGGACAGATGGGTCCATCTTTGCCCAGGGAGAGGGAGCCAGCCTGGACGAACCGGTCCAGTTTAAACTGACAGCAAGTGGTCCACACACACACGTCTGGGAGACCGTGGTCCAACTGGCGCTAATTGACCCACCTTCACCTAAGCGAAATGAAAATGAGGTGAGTTATACACTTACTGCACACGAGGACAGACACACATAAATATCATGCTTCAAATTTCCGTTATCATACCAGAGTTTTTTCTTCCTATCAAATTTTCTCCAGTGCTCCGGTGATAGTAACAGCCAAGAATCAGGTCACAACTCCTTGGGGTTTTAGAGAGAGTGAGAGAGGGAGACTGGAGCAGAAAGAAGTAGCAGTAGCACATGGTTAAAAGTGATAGAATCACACTGCCACAGGGGGAGTGTACGATTCCCCTCAGCCATAAGCTGTTATTGGAAAACATCCTGTGCCTTGGATACTTCAGGGGTTCTTGACTCTTCCTCCTCTATTTAAAAGCTGTCAGAGGTCAGGCAAGGACTTAGCAGCTGATCTCAACCGTCTCCATGACTACAGAACCACATGGCCAGATCTGATAGATCAATATCTGCAGAAGTGTTAATCCGATAAGGTAACGACAACACACATGATTAGGGTCCTGTGTCACTAACACAGTGCAATTCTAGAGAAAAGGGTGGTCAGTGAGTTCCTGATTAGATCAAATCTAGCTGAGACAGATGTATCACTTACAAGACATAATGACTGACAAGGATTCACTAAGTCTTGAGACAATCTTCATTCTTGATAGGAACCAGCTGTCACTTACTTGCCATAGAAACCCGCTAAAATGTTATAGCAGCTTAAAACTGTGTTTGAAAGTAACTGACATTTTTAAAATATTAACGCTGGAAGCAGCTATAAACAATGTATTTATAATAACAAAGTTTTTTTTATTTTATTGATAAGCCCACAGAGAATTGCACTTCCCCTCAGCTCAACAAAGCTTTATAGCTTCTTTCAGCACATTGTTTTGGTTCCTATTGCCCACAACTGTAATGTTTTGATTCATTCTCACTGCTCTCATAATGTAATTTGTGGCTGTTTTCGGCAGCTGATTTCAGCAAAAAAGCTCTAAAAACTCATTACTGCCTGTCCAGAACCAGCAAACAAACAAAGTTAGAGACTAAAGGAGATGAGTTATTAGACTTGCGTACGTTCATCAGATGGCCATAAACAACTAACACACCCTAATGTTGTTCCGTATGTGCTGGAGGTGTCAATAGGCAGTTGTTTGCCTTATCAACTTATAAGGACACCACTTGTGTTACTAGTAACTGTATCAAAAAAGAAAATCTTTGCTCTCCTGAAATGAATGTCAATTTTTCCACAACCTTTTCATGACAAAGTTTTAAGATGATCATTTTGGGACTTCATTCAGCTTTCATCTTAATGTTTTTATTATACTACTTTTTCCAGTTCATGGTGACTGGTGGATGCATTCCAGTTACACTGGGCAAGGAGGAAATAAATTCCCTTCATTGGTTATCAATTTATTACAGTGCTAAGCCAGATACACAGAAGAACATTCTCACACACGTAAATCAGATATGTAAATGCAAACATATTGACAATATTTTAAATCATTTAAACCATGTTGAACTGTACTGCCATCACTTTGAGTCTTAATTAGTTAATCATAACCTTTAATAGACTGTAAACATTAGAAGTGTGTGTAAGCAACAAATTAAGATAAAATCAATACAGAATTTCTCTGATGCCAGCAAGGTTGGTTTGAATGATTAAGGCTATCTGACTTTTACCAGTAGTTTAAAGAGGCACTGCACACTTAAATGCTGCAGGTGTTGATATTGACATTTCTTACAAAATGTATAAAAATCCGCATTTCATGAGTTGAAAATGGGTCAGCATGCCATCTACTGTTTTATTTCAGCCTTGAACCTTGCTAGACCAATACTGACATAGAGTTGGGACCTTTCTACATCCTGAAATGTATATAAAAAAACAAATGTTAACTTCCTGTAATAAGTGTCAGTCAGTCTCCCCGTGTCCCCTGACCCACACACTACATAGCCACAAGGCCACAATTCCTAAAGTTGTTTTCCATCTCCTCTGTTGCATTAAATATGCTGGGAGTGAGGGTTCTAGCAGAATTTGAGGGTGTAGTTACCCTTTAACTTTTTGGAGTATTTAGACTTTGAGAGCAAGCACTTAAACCCCTTTAAAACCAGAAAATAAATAGCTTGTCTTTGTAGTGTGCATGGCCAGAAAACAGAATAGATGGCACAAAGTCAGTCATAGAATCATAGAGACAAATAGAGAGGCGGAGTGGGACATCGGCCAATAAAGGATCTATTAGTGGGAGTGGGTGTAAGGATGAGTGCATTGTGCTGGCTCTGAATAGGTTGGCCTTCATTCTCCTACTTTTGTAGCTCAGGCTGCTTCAAATGATTCACTGGTTAGTTTGGTGTGAGCTTCAGTATTAAAGTACAATGTGTTATGGGTCAAATTCTACTTTGGATTTCCAGTGAGTCAACTATTATGAAGTTCCTGAGGAGATAAACAGACAGACAAACAATTAGAGAGCGAGACAGGGTCAAAGGTCAGAAGTACGCTGCGCGATGGAACAAAAAGAGAGAGCAGGAGCAGAAAGCAGGGTGCTGAAACAAAATGTGATGTTTCATTATGGAAATGGTGCTTTGTGGTGTGCTCTGTTGAATAATAACTTCCAGATGTCTGGGTAGCCAGGGGCTGGCTGATATCAAAGCGTGCAGGGTTTTGGGGAGGCAGTGGCATGGAGGGAAAGAGCTGGGACCACCGCCAGCTGGCTATGGCTGATGGCACCGGGGCTGGGGGGGGGACGCATCCATTTCACACTCAGTGACTCCTGTTCACATAGCGTTAGTGTGCGTAAGCGTGTGTGTCTGGTATGTGTGCGAGAATGTAATTTGTTTGTGCTTGTTTTTGTGAAAGATTAAGTCGGATCAAGCGTGCATGTGTCGTTGTGTCTTTGTTTGGGGCATGAAGTGTCTTATGTTTTGAGGTATAGGTTTTATCTGTGCAGGGTTGTATGTCAAAGAGTGTATGCCGCCCTCTGTGCTGGATCAAGGAAAATACCACACCCTTTAAATCTCTGGAATCTGTGAAGCTACCATTACAAATTCTGATATCTGACTCCAGTTAGCTTCTGCTCCTTATCCTCCATCTTTCATAATAGTTTGAATAAGTGCGCAGACATCTCCGCTTAACCTGTTTTTTAATCAATTTCATCACCCATCTTTCTCTCTTTCTGTGTGAGTTTAAATAAGTAAGAGTGAATTGGAGCTTCAGGGTTTGATCAGAATTACACCATGGCTAGAGAAAAGCCCACTTAAGCCTTTTGCAGCAGTGATGGGCACAGCTCTTTCTCTATCTCTTTCTTTTCTTTTTCTCTCCACGTCCCTCCTCTGGGAACTCACTAGTACCTGTTAGCATGTGTAGATAAAAGGATCTGGAGCATGACTTATTTAGGCAAGGGGAGGGGAGGGGGGGCTTCACATCTGCTTCTGACAACCCTTCTCCTCATCCCCTCATTCCACCCCAAACATGTCTCGCTCCACCTCTGCCTCCCCTCACCGCACTGGTGGGATATGGGGCAACCATCCCCTGCAGTCAACCCCACTAAGCCTTCCCTTCTCTGAAGAAAAAGAATACATTTGTCCAGACCCAGCTCACATCTGCCTCATCCCACTGTGCTGACAAACCCTGTTTGCGCACACAGACATGTTGCGCATGACAGAGGTTAGTCTCCTGAATATGGACTGAATGGACAAAGGATCATGTGCATGTTTCAGTGAACTTGTCACATAGTACAATGAACACTGGATACAGCAACATGTGTGTTTGGTTGGCTAGTGTCTCTTGTACAGACCAGTAACACAAGTGTATGCTGGTGTTTTGGGCCATGAGCAAGCTGCAGCTCAAGATCCTGAGTATGATCAGGTTTATGACTGTTTCAGGGGATATAGCTCCCCTAGTGGCCAAAAAACAACCTGCTGCTTTCCCTTTACTAATAATTGAAGAAAGAAACAATTTTAACATTCTGTATTTTGCTGGTATTGCCATTTATGTCATAGGTTCATAGGTTACCTATATTTTTGGAATCTTACAGAATGTACTATTCTAATATAATTTTGTTTTTTAATACAGCAGCAGACTTCTCAACCATTAAACATTGAGATTGAAAGTTCATTCTTGACCTTGACCCATAGTGGTTAACAAAACAATCTATCCACAGAAAACCTTGTGGGAAGATTTTTGGTCAATATTTCATGTGCAGTTTCTTACAGTTAATATGTTAAAAGCTGTTGTAATCAATAATTTAAAAAAATGGCTACGTGTATATAAAAGGTGTCACTTGTACTGACAAACTCACCGAGAATTTTCACCAGTTCCCCTCAGCTCTCCAGAGCATTTAAGCTTTTTTGTAACAGAAAGACTTCTGAAATAAATCCACTGTACGCTGATTTCCCAACACCAAACCAAATACAGACAAAGTTAACAACTAGCTGGTTGAACATAATGGAGCATTTAGCAACTAAAGGGCCGGATATTTCCCTGGCAAATACCAAACCAGAGCCAAAATGAGAACAACTACTGAATTTACATCCATCAGGTGCACATAAACAGGACTAAAACGAATGCTTATGTTGCTTTCAATTTAATGCCAAAATGTGATCTCCTTTCCTTCTGCACTCTTATAGAAAGTGCCCTGGGTTGCACAGTACATGTTGTCTGAAATGTTGTGCTACGTTGATGAAACTGAACATGACACCTTAGCCCATGCCCTTCCACACCCCGACACTCCTACCCACCCACACAAACACGTACACACCATATGCCAAGTTGCTTGACACATTCCCTTTAAAGCAGCCTTAAAAGCATTTCTCCTGGGCGTCCATCTAATGAAGTCAGCCTTGAAAGCATTGTTTCCGCTGGCAGATACAAGCCAAACCTCTGAGGGATCTTGACCAGGCAAGAACAAACAGAGAGAGACAAAGAGAAAACACTTTTTATAGACTGCATTGTACAGGACCCTCAACTTTCAATATGTGCCAGAAGCCATTCCTCATCTTCCAACACTGTATCCTGCTCCTGTGTTGTATTTTATTTTTATTCTCAAATGTCAACTGTTGGGGAGGAACTGTAAGGCTACACATTTCATAGAAGTAATATAAAATGAAACATTGGAAAAGGTATTAAAAAACACTAGCCTCTTTATATGTAAATGTATGGTGATTGAACCTCTTTTTCTTATGCTCCCGAATTCAGGAGCCCAGATTTTTCTTGTTCTCTGACATGAACACCCTCCCACGCTCACACACACACACACACACACAAACACACAAAATTGAGCATGCACCTATATTCTCCATTCTGCCTGCACTGTTTTCTTTACTGTAATGGAACTAAACAGTTTTCTCTATCGTCTCTGGTGAGTGGGTTCCAATTGTTTCGTTTTTATCCCCACACACCCTGTCTTGCATCACAACCCATTCTCTTTGATTAAAATCTAAAATTAAACACAATAGAAATCATAATTTTAAACTGGTACCCTAACTACGTCTTGGTACACAAGACAATTTCCACTATTCACTATATTGATTCACATGTCAATACATAGGGAAACGGTCCATTTGCAACCATATCAGTGTGTGTGTGTGTGTGTGTGTGTGTGCCTGGTGAAAAGGCAGCTAAATGTTTTGCTCCACTCTGATGAAATAAGCTACAGCAGGAATTGAAGTTGGATCACCTGCTCTTCCCGACCCGGAATGGTTAGATCTAAGCTACGTGATTGCTTCTATTAAGATTTTAATTTCATATTTTATATGCAGTTTTCTACATGTATAGTCCTATGTACATGGAGCACACATTCAAGAGAGTTAAGTGCAATCTTTAGACTACCCTGTATAAATAAAGGTTGAATGAATGAATAAATATTCTCTCCATTGGTTTCCCTGGAGCAAACATGAACTGGGAATTTGTTGGGGCCTGGTGGTTAGAACTGTTCTATAGGTGAAGCTCCGTGCTGCTGTTTAGCCTGCTGGTGCACCATTACGCTAACAGAACCCAATGTTTGAGGGATCACTGTTATTGAGACAAGCTGTCAGGAACCACTGACTGCGAGGAGAGACAGAGAAAAACAATAACACTGCAAGAAAAGGGCAGGGGGGAGCACCGGAGCAACGGATAGCTCAGGGGAACGTGATTGAGACAGAGAGTGCAACTGATGCATAGCTTTAGCAATGATGTCCGTGACTGAATTCTTGGCCTGTTTCTGCAGGTTTGTACTCCTGAGATTTTTATGTTGGTAAACTTACAGTAGAACAACTATCCAGATTGTCAATTGAATACAACCTTTAGATCACCTATATACAGCACATCTATATAGCCCCTGAGACACTAAACATGTGGTAGTTAAAAAGTAAGCCTTGAGATGGTGTGTGTAAATTTGACATAGTGTTGATATGCCTAATAAAAAACACGAAGACGCAACGTATCTGATTATCTACACTCAGGTGCTTTAACTAGCCCTGGGGTACACAATTAAAAAATCTCTTACTGTATTTCCAATTACTTTTGTTTGTTTCAACCTACTCTGGAAGCGTCTGTAATGAAGCAGAATCTCTGTAGTTCACCTTCATGTTTATTTCCACATGAGGACATTAATTTAGATAGATGATATGCCTGATAGCTTCTGCATTTGACGTAGCTCCTCTGACTCATGGGTGAGTTAATGTTCATAAGGAGATTGAAAATGGGCTCCTTTCAAGTTCCTCATTTGAGCATCTTTCAAAAAGACAGGTTTGTGGTGGTCATTTCTCTCTGCCCACAGGGAGCGTGTGAGGGGAGTGTATGATGGGAGAATACTGTATGATTGAAGCTTGTGTCTGTGACTCAGCTGTCACTGTCTCCTGAAAGAGGCTGTAAATCCTACCTCAGACATGCTCTGTGTTAATAGACTTTTTATACCTGGCGTAAATGACAAAGTCTATTGTTTATGGTCTCTTTCACATACATGCGCGCGCGCGCGCACACACACACACACACACACACACACATACAAACCCTCAGATGCAAATAATTTACAGAGGCTTTACATCTGAATGCTCAGGCCTGATGCATGGTGACACAAATGAACAAGAAGATAAGATGTTCAACAAACATCATTCAACACAGTGTGTTTGTAGCTTATATGGCGCTGGTTAATAGAAAGGAATTATTAATAGAAGATTTTTTTTTTTTTAAATCTGGTTTGCTAATAGAGCATGTAAGCTTGTAATTTGTCTTTAGTTTACATTTTCTCACTGTAATTAATTTCTTAATTGCCATGTAGTTTCAATTACTATGGTAAAATTATTAAAACATAAATTATATGCCTTTCATGCAGCTCTTGGTCAATTTTGAAAATCTCCATTGTCATTGCACACAATGACTATTTACTATGTACATTAATTTAAAATCTACTTTTGTTGCAGACTCTTTTTTTTCTATTATTATTTTGGGCATTTAATAGGGATTTATTAGCAGTTTGTCATAAGACATAATGAGGGCCAAAATATGAATAAGGAAAAAGAATTCCACACAAATCCCAACACATTCAACATTCAGATTCCAGTTTTCCTGTATGAAAGTGTCCAAAAAGCCCAGGATGATATTTCTAAAGCTTTATTTAAAGTATGTTCACACTTTATGTACCACATTTTAAAATACTAAAGTAAAGTACTCTATATACAGATTTCTGTTTGTCTATTTGAGCTGCACTAGAGATCAGACGTGTGAATGATTCTTGTCCTGGTTGCCACTCTTAGTGAACAAGTGAGGCAGTGAGTGAGTAATCGAGTGAGTGAGTGAATGAATGAAATAGTGAATTAGTGTATGAGTGAATCGACAGCGCTTTGTTTCCATAGAAACATCATGCATTCTCTTCTTCTAATGGCAGAAATACTGGGTCAGGTTACAGAAACAAATAACATCCGTGTGTGTGTTGCCACAATGACAAAAGGAAGCCTTACACACTTTCCTCACTACAGGTGTTGTTATAACATGCTAACTTATATTTAGAGTAATGTTTTCAGAGAGCAAGGAGACTGGGGCACAAGAATTTGTATTTGCCACTGCCATTTGAGCAGATCATGGTTGAGGTTTTTCCAACCTGTCACCAAGGCAACCTTTGACTGTGGCAACCACAGAAACCACACTCACACTCATGGAAAATGAGGCAAGAGATAATTTTACTGGTATCTATAGATCCCTGATTTATGCATCTCCTCGCCAGCAATGGACAAACATATCAGTTAAGAAAAAAATCAAGAAAAATTGGAGCAAGATTAGCTTAAAAATTTTATTATTCAGCATGTGTGATGTTAGTTAGTAGGATCTGATGTAGCCGGAAGCCACAGACATGGAGTTGGACCCTGTTTCTGCCCTTTTAAAATACAGACTACTTGGCATTGCCAGGTGGCTTACACAGTGCTGCTTGCATGATGTCTGAAGAAACCACAACACTTATCCTCTAACACAATTACCCAACTCTTCACAGAAAGCACAAAAGGCAAAGATTTTCAATATATCCAGTTAACCAATGCTAAAATATTATTCTGGTTGTCCTGTGATGTCCTGCTTTGAGATAGATAAGACTTCCCATCACTTACTGTTATCATCATCAGCCTCCTAAATAATGCCTTGTGTTGTCTTAAAGGTCACAAAGGAAGAGGGGAAAGTCGCTGAGAGAAAGGAGAGGAAGGAGGCGTTCCAAGCACCACCTCCTGTCATCATGTTCTCAAGGTCCAGCCTGAACAGCTCCAAGGGTCTAAGGAGACAGAAGAGGGACTGGGTGATCCCACCAATCAACGTGGCGGAAAATTCTCGAGGACCGTTCCCTCAGATGCTCGTCAGCGTAAGTGACACATTTGATGGGCCGCGTCACTGATTTGTTCTGAATTTACAGCTGGGATTTCTTGAGGGCACTTCACGGCTAACGCTGATTGGGGGTGTGTGATAGACGTTGATAAAGAGCAGAA
This sequence comes from Nannoperca australis, assembly GCA_036023655.1. Taxonomy (NCBI): domain Eukaryota; kingdom Metazoa; phylum Chordata; class Actinopteri; order Centrarchiformes; family Percichthyidae; genus Nannoperca; species Nannoperca australis. The sequence goes on along the minus strand of JAVQJD010061910.1, from coordinate 46,770 downwards.
ATACATTAGCATAACTGGTTTGTTCTCCACATCCTCACTGATGATTATGTTGTGTTCCCCTGATGTAATTACAGCCACAAACTCTTAAGGTATTTAAACAGCCCTGATTGGCCCTGAGTTTCCCTTTAGACACAGAGCAGCCTACAAAATAGCTAAGCAGCTAAACTCTCCCACAGTGTCCATTGTCCATTGGGCTCACAGTGAAATGAATAATTATTTCTGGTCCTTCATGCATCCATCCTTTCCTTTATCAGGGCATTTCAGCAAGGTTGCCACAAGTTCAGTACTATTTCTATAGCTACGTCATAACAATACAATTTGTCACAGAATCTTTACTGAAGCTGTAACTCTGGGCCTCCTGTGTGATGTAAGGAGAAAGTATGAAAAGCTGCTATTCCCAAGCCCAAAAGAGCAGGACAGTGGTTCATCTATGCCCCAGTAAGGACACGATGGTTTAACGTTTAATAAATCAGAACTAATAACATGAAAAATAACCTGTGTCCATGTCTAAAGAACTTGGAATGTACAAATAGTAACACCTCAGCTGTTGTTGCCTACGTCCTATTCAATAAACGTGTCCTCCTTTAGCATTCAAGACTGGAAGGTGGCAACAACTGACTCCCATCATGGCAAATTTCATCTCTGCAAAACTGCTAGTTTTAGTACAAAATATTAACACCACATCGTGAGGGTTGGAGGTCAAGCCTGTACAAGGCTGTCTGAGAAACAGAAAACATGAATAAATAAAGGTTTTTGTAAATGTGTTGTTGTGCAAAGACTCGAGCTGCAGAGTGCTTAAAATTCAGAGATTCTGTCACAACAGAATGCACAGTTTGCTTCTCTCATAGTAAAGCTCTGGACTCCAAGCTTTTGCGCGCTGTAATTCATCAAAAACCATCATTCCAGGAGACCGCTGCTTGATTCCCTGCAACCACTTTCCTTCTGTCTTTATCTGGAATATCTAGCCATCAGCTTTTCCTCGCTGTTTACAAAACTCTCACAGTTTATCTCTTTTGGGTCTTAAATTGTGCAAAAGAAGCATTTTTTTCTTTTGTTTCTGTTCTTTGTTTTTCTACAGGGTTTTATCCAATCTCCTGGGAAAAGCCTGGGGAGCTGCTTGAAAGAAACTTTTTTTATTCTCCTCTTTTTTTTATATAGTGAAACAAAAACATCAAGTCAAAGAGAGGAGAGTTTGTAAGTCTTTGTTTTGGAGTTGGTGTGTTTCTACAGCTGGAGTGTGTCCCATCAGCCTGGCACAGTGTGGTACTCTCATCTGAGCCCACTGAGCTCTTCAGTAGTGCTACACCAGCCATAAACTGGCCAGACAGTTCTGCTGTTTCCATGAGCTGGTCAGAACCAGAGAGAGACAGAGGGGATGGGGGCGGGGAGAAAGAGAGAGGGTATCAAAGGAACATTTGGAAGTATAGTGTGCAGCCAAACACAATCCACTTTGTGCAGTAAATGGGTCCGTCAGGGGCTGGTGGATTGCTGAGAGTGCAGCGAGAAGCAGAGGAGAAGTGATGCGTTTTGATGCCTCTGTTGAGCTCTCAGGCTCCGGTCTTTCTCTTTAATGATGACTGGAGGGCAGGCAGGGCCATACTGAGAACTAGAGATTTTAACAAGGAGACAGCTCTTGGGGGTGGATGGCATGGGGATGATTTTCTCATACTTGATGTTTATGTGTTTAGTCCACTTTTATAACCATTTTGGTCCTCTGTTGAGAATTGAGGCTTGTGTGCATCTGTTTAATTTCCCCCAGTTAAAACGCACTCAAAACAACAACTTATCCAAGCAAAGATAAATATTTTATATTTTAAGGTCATCATGAAGAAAGAACATACATTTTTTTCAGTCTCTGACATTAAATATGTTAATCACAATTTCAAGTTTTATATGGAACATGTTGCAGAAGAGAGCTTGCAGTCTTTCTGTCTCATCTCCTCCCCTGTCTCTCTCCAACTATGCCATTACTCAGTGCTCTGTGTGCTGTGGCTGTGTGATGCCTCCCCTAATGGCCTGTGAAGTCAGTCCTTTTCCTAATGGGCTGTTCTGTCATCCAGCGCAGAACTGAGTGACATGCAGGCAGAGGCCTTCCCCACCATCCCGCCGATTTTCTCGCTGCCCTGACCAACTTGCCGTCAGTTGGACAGACGGGGTGACAGCAGCCCTCACCTGCATCTTTGCCAGTCTGCAGTATTGCCACTTTGATCAGGCCAGCACAGGATTGGGCAGGTGTCAGGACAGAGGCCCTACTGACTGGACACTGAGCTTGCAGCCTGACATGGCTCGAGGGAAATGTTGACTGCTTAGGTAAAGTCTTGGCAGAACTGTACTCCCATTGCTCTCTGAAGCCAAGACGTTATTGACTTATTAATAGCAGCGCTGAAATAATTGCTAATGCGCTTCAGACTCTTCATCTGTACATTAAGGTGTAAACTGTACTCAAGTAAAAGTACTGTTACTTAACTGTTACTTGTAAATAAAAGCTCATGTAGAAGTAAAAGTAGTCCTCAAAATACGTACTTGATTTAGACTGCAAAAGTATCAACTGAAGAAAAAAAACTTGAGTAGTGAGTAACTTAATAGAAAAAAGGAAAAACATAATTTCAACCACCGATGGTCTTCCTCAAGTTAATGTAAAGAAGTGATCAAATGTTGCAGCTTCATCTCAGGACTTGATTATCTGCTAGAATCTAGCTGCTAGATACACCAAGACAATACTTTTTTGACTAGTTAATGGTTAATACAGTCGCAAAGACGCACACCATTGGCTCAGATATTTACATTATACCAGAAGTGATGATATGATGTTACATGAGACATGTGTATATAGTATTAAATGTTTTAGCATCAACACAACAGACAGTCAGTTCACAAACTGAGCTCGCTGTACTCTGTGCTGTGGTCTGCTAATATTAGCTGCTCACGCTATTTGAAAGCCATACTCTGATCGAGAAAAAAAAAAAGTGAGGCCAAGGATACTTTGCTTCATAGGAATCTCCCGCTGTACCTAAAGCCACTATTCTGCGATGAGGGGGCATTGCTACGGTAGGATCACAGTGGATCTGGGATCAGCAGACCACCGGACTCTTGACATGTGCCTAATCGCATGAATCAGTGAATAAATAAAAGTAGCACAATGAAATGTAAAAGTAATGATTTTCCTCTAAAATTCTTTTTGAGTAAGAGTAAAAAGTAGGCTGCACTAAAACTACTCCAACAAGGACAAATTCCTTAATAAAGTTACCTAAGTACTTGTAACAGAGTAAAATACCCCTTGTTTCCAATAGATGGGTATGAGTGGTGCATAACTTCTACCAAAACAGACTAAATGAAAGTCTAGCAAAAAGAGAGACATGAAGAGAAACACAAGACCGTTCTAGAGAAAACAAAGAGAGAAAGAGATCCAGAAAGACTAAAACAAAGAGTGGGGGGAGTCATTTTTCACAATAAACAGGTGTTCTTTGTCGTTCTCTTTCTTCTGCGGCCAAACAGCCATCAATAGCATGTAAGGGACATTGATTTTTCACAGAGGCTTTTTGAAACCTTCCATTGATCCACACACCTCTCCTATGGCAGAGAAGCATCGATTTCTTCTGCTCGGGTAAATAAAGACTCGTAACCACCCCTCCACCACCACCACCCAACTCCCTTAACCCCCTATTAGAACAGCCGTCAGCAGAAAAATGAACAAAACCCGGATGAAACAACAGTTTAGCCAAGGAGCAATACGGGGTGTGAATATGTTTGTCCAGTAAAATGCCTTCTTCATTGTGCTGTTTACCAACTTTTGTCTGCAAGAATACAACAGAGAGAGAGAGAGAGAGAGAGAGATGTGGTTTTGGCCAGTCAGGGTTGCTGGTGCATGTGAGGTCATGGAACCACATTAAAAAGAGACATTTTTATACTGTATCTGACTTTTTACACAGTTATCAGACTATAAATCTGTGAGCATTAGAAACATTTAAAGGAATAAACATTTTGTGAATATGCAGATTTGTTTTATTACTAAGAGTTAGATGAGATGATCGATACCACTGTCATCTCTGTCTGCTGAATATAAAGCTACAGCCAAACATGACTAGCCTAGCTTAGCATTAAGACTGAAAACAGGGGTTTAGTGACCACATAGCTAAACAAACAGGATATCATTTGTTAATTAGCAAGCTTTGGAGGTGCTGGATTTTGGCACCCTTAGACGGAGCCAAGCTAGCCGATTCCCCCTGCTTTTTTTATGCTGTCCTTACGTTAAGCTAGGTTAGTCATCTCCTGGCTGTAGCTTCATAGTTAATCTCATCTCATCTAGCTCCTGAAAATACAGTGAATTAGCATATTTTTCCAAATTCCTTTAAATGTCACTTTAAGCATTGCTAGTTTGCTCACATGGGACTGGCTGAGGTCTACCTAGACATAAATCTACAGCAGGTACAAATATAAATTCTAACAGCATTAGCCTCTTTTCATAATTTTCTCGAGAATTTCTTTTATTTGCTCACTCATTGCCTAATTTTTGTCCTTGTCTTCAGTCTTCTCTCTTTGACAAACCTGATGTAGAAGGACTTCTAAACCTCCTGTGCTCTAGGTAATATTTTAGTGTTTGTCTAACAGAGATATTTTTAGAGAGAAGACATTTATTTTAAAAGCTGGAATAAGGGATGTGACAATGACTCCAAACTCAGCTAAACTGTTGTTTTATTGGATAATATTTCTTTAGAAGAATTTTGTCTGCCGGCTGTCCTTGAGACAGAGAAGTTAGATATTCCGATAAAAGGCAACTGCATCCCTCAATAATCATAGTACATTATATTGACTGGAACACCAGAAAGAGAAACAGCAGCCGCGAGAGCAATAAGCCAAATAAATGGGTACTTGTCTAAAGCCCTTTATTGACTGATATGAAGAGAAAGAGGTTAATTTGATATCCTGTACTTTTATCGACAAGTCATTTGTATCAATAATTTGTGGTAGGCATTTATTTCCTGGTAGTAGCTTCAAAAAATATGTCTAATAAAAAGGAGCCTGCATGTTAAACAGTGCACAAAATGCTGACATTTGTATCTGATTTTATGTGAGTTGCAGTGCATCTGGTTATGTTTATTGTACTCTGCAGCACCTGTGCTCCAGTTTCTACATCTCTCTCTGTGGAGCACGTTGAGAAAAGCGTTTTCTGAGCAGAATGAGAAAACTCCCCCCCTGAGGTGTCTGCTTTCTCTTCTGCGTACATTTACCAGTGATTAATGACTGCTTCGCTTCACTGACAGACACGGCAACAACAAAAACACCAGAAAGACAGACAAAAAAAGAAAAAAAATCTGAAAGAAAAGGAGAAACAAAAAGCAACATACTGTACAAGTGAGCTGGAGCTGGAACTGGAACTGATTGCATTCTGAGAATTTGAGGGGGGACAAAGACGGGTGGGTTTGACTGAGAACAAGAGAAAGCAACAGAAAGAAAGGAAAAGGAGCGAGAGAGGGAATGTAGGGCTAGACTAGGATTAGAGGCACGTCTGTGTTTGTGTTTAGGTCTGATAGACTTCCCGGAAAACTGCTGTTCACGGCCTCTTCCCTCGAGTCTAATGAAGCCTTCTGGCATCTGCCACCCCACCACCCGGCCAACACCAGCACTGCACTACTCCAGTCTGCCCCCTTCATCTTTTTCCACTCTCTCCTGCGGAGACATATGCTCACAAGCACACACACTCAATCACAAATAAACATACACATGCATACACAGGCACAGAGAGAAATTACTTGTCCTACACAGGCAGCAAACAAAGGATCAGTAAAGCGCATGTGCAGAGTTGTTGCCTTTGTATATGCTCATTGTTTGGGGTTTTGTTTGGTCGCATTTCTGCTTTATCCCTGAACAAAGAGAAGAAACAGCTAAGCCAGAAAAACAGGACTCCATCTTGTTTTTTTTAAACCTAGTCCAGCAGAGAAACCGCAGGATGGTGAAATGCAGGGATGCGAGTATTTAAGGATCACAGTCCGATCCAGAGCTCGGTCACTAGGAAACCACATTTCTGCCCACATGGAACGCTTTATGAATGTTGAACTGCACAGAACTCATTTTCTGGGCTAAATAAATTCAGGCTGTGAAAACACTGAAATGTGTGGCTACACTAAGTCTATCAAACACATAAACTGTACAGGATGTGCACTGCTGTATATGTATTCAAGAATATTTTGTTCAGGGTTATGTTTTGTCTTGTATCCTTTCGATGTTCTTGTGCACTGCTGAGGTCCTTTACTTGGCAGCTGTACAACTTCAACACACACACACACACACACACACACTCACTTCACACACACTACATAAACTCTGTCAAGCTGGGGAAGAAAAGAAGGAAACAATAAAATTCTTTCAGATAAGGGTGGACCTCCTGTAGTGTATGAAGAGGGAGGAAAAAGGAAGGAGAGACCTTGGTCGACTCTTGAGGAAGAGAGCAAACAGCATAGGGTCAGCATTTCATTTGCACTGTGTTTTACTCAATAACGCATCTTGGCTAGTTTTAAACTCTTAGCTTTTTGTCTGATTCCAACGCCTGAAGAATTTATGTGAATTATTTCCTTTCCAAACTCCAGCTGTGAATATTCCTCCAGCACAAGCAACCCCTGTTGAGAGACACTGCAAATCGTTTTGCTAAATACGTAGTTTAATTTTTACTCATCCTCTTTTTTTTGCACCCATGCTATCCCCATGACCATATGGTTTTACAATTGGGTGGGTGTTTGTGTCAGTCAGTCAGTTGGTCAGTCCACCACCTTGGTCTAGACTAAAATATCCCAACAACTATTGGATGGCTTGCCAATTTTTGGTACAATCAATCATGATCTCCATAGGATGAAGCCTACTAATGTTGGTGATCCCTTGACTTTTGCTCTATGGCCACTAGCAGTTTTACATGTTTGGAATTTAGTAAAATATATTTTTTCTATTGGTGGTATTTCATAAAATTAGTTTTATGACTGAATACTTGCAAAACAAATGACTTTCCCATCAGCATCAGGTGTAGTTTACCAATTAGTAAATGTTAGCATGTGTTGCATTGAGTTTAAAGCACCACTGTGATTTAAGAACAGCCTCACCTAGCATGGCTGTAGATTCTTAATCTTGTTTACAGTCAAATAACACATTTATTTCAAAGGTGATCATCTCAGATATTAACTGCTCAATTCGTGCACAAGTACATCTGCCTTGGCACATGCAAGTGTAAAATAAGAGTATTCAGATAAAATGACTCTTCATTTATAAAAAAAAAAAATAAGTTAGTTCTTGTGACCATCCCTGAGTTATGATGGCATGAGTAAAGCTCCAGAGGAAGCTGAGAGTGCTTTACATTGTTATTCTTGCTAATGGAGTCTTTGTGATGGAGGAACATGCTCACCCCTGTCTTTTTCGACAGGTCAGATCATTAATGAAACATATAACCGTAAAAGCAATTTGACCATCTTCTGAATAGCGTGAGACTCTAGTATTTAAGAGAAGGGGTGAGCACCTGAGGGGCACATTAATATCTCACGCAAGAAGGTGGTGGAGGGCAATCATAAATTAGGAAAGGAATAGCTTTACTGATAGCTTCATTTTTGTATGCTTAGTTCTGATTCTTGTTTCTTCTCAACGATCCGCTATTTTCCTAAGAGCTAGACCCCCCACTCTAGTCACAATAGTCTCGTCTTGGCATATAACAAATACCTTACGAACTTCATTTCCTTTCCTCTAATGAAATTAGTGAGATCAATGTAATTATATTTATCAGTCTCAGGAAATGGAGTCTCCTACAATCTCCCGATATTGACAAGAAAAACTAATTGATACTACATTCATGTATTTGTCAACAGCATTTGGCCTTTGTTTTCTCCTGTGTTCAGGGAAGTGAGACTGAAATGTAATTTTCACTGTTTAATATCTCATTATTTTGAAATTAGTGGCGTGAAGTCCTGGCAAACATGTTCATCAGGCGTACTCAGCTACGGTTTATTTTTCAAGAGAACATTTTCCAGACGTGGCCTTGCTGTGCACTACTACTGCTAAGGCTTTACAGTAAGAAAACAAACAAGAAAAAACCCTGCCTCAGCCACCCACTCACTCATACTCACTCGCGCAGACACACACACACACACACACAGAGAGAGATAAACACACACATGTTCACAAATCCCCACTAACACATTCCTTTCTGATATGACATCAGGCAGCACCAGGCGGGCTCCCTCCTGGGTTCAGTTGGTGTTAAATTAAACAGTAAATCATCTCACCAAAAGACACAAGAGTTATGTATGAGTCAAGGGCAACAGTTCTGGGCTCTTTAATAGGAGATGAGGAGGACTTTATGAAGGAGATAAATAACAGCTTAACAAACAGCCTCTGTCTGGTCCCCTGGAGGTTGGCCTCTGCGACCCTGTGGATCAGTAGGATGAAGGAGAGCCAAGAATCTCCATTCCTCTGAAGACATGAAAAAATAACGTGCAGTGAAATTGAAAGAAAGATATTCAAAAGGGAACTCAGGGAGGTGGGGACCAGTGATAAAGCGGGGAACTGGGGGTGGCAGTGATTATTGGTGATATGAGACAAGGTCGGTCTGATAGAAAGGACAGATTGAGAGACAGGTTGGCAATCAGACAGAAAGTGGGAGAGAATGACAGTAGGGGAGAAAAGTACATGCAGAAGAAATTATGAAGCCAGACAAGCAGATAAAGCAGACACTGCTGTGGTCCCATCAGTTAATACTTTCCTCCCACCTCTGCTCAGAAATGTTTGCATGTTTGCCCGAGAGACATGACCTAACAGAATAAAATCTAATTCAACACAAAGCAACAGCATTTAGAGGAAATGAAAGAAAAGAGTAATTGCAAGGGGGAAAGTCCTTGGGCATGAGATTGAATTGAATTGAAGCGCTTTTGGATGCCAGTCATGTGGTATAAAATTCTAATCTCACTTAATGTGCTTGTATTTTTCCATTTTCCCCTTTCTGGTTCTTTCTTTCCTGGAGGTAAAATGTGAGGGAAATCAAAACCGAGGCCTGCGCCAGAATAAAATGATCCTATTTACTTTGTCATTTGCAGTTAAAGGCCTCAGTCAGAATCTTTTCATGCAAGTATAATGTAACTGTCATGGGGTGATTGTGTTTTTTTATGCTGGTAAAAACCCCTACCCACACACAGAGAGATACGCAGGGGCACCGACAGACACATATGAAGCTGTGGTACAAGCCAGCGTACATAGCCACTGTGTATGTGTGTAATAAACCTCTTCACTGCGCACTGAAATGCTTTACAGCATCTCGAGATGAAACAGCTCCTAAGATAAACAGTTTAGTACCAGATAAAAAGTTGCCGGTATTTTATAACTCCTCCTTTAACTTTGCAGGTTTCTCATTGCTTCTCGCTTATGAGTATTTCTGGCCAATATGCCCTGATGCTGCTTTACACATTTTTATTTGCTCTTCATTTTCAGGAGAATAGAACATTACCTCCTGATGCTCTATAAAAGCTTTAACATCCCACATTGTTCATAAAACCAGAGTGATGTATAGCTCTTTGCATGGCTCCTGGCATCACAGCATACAGGGGACGATGTTATGGTTCATCTGAGGCCGTGTGAAACGCTTCTTTATATAAGGTGATTTGTACTGGTTGCTATGTAGTCAGTGTCACTTTAAAGAGGACTCAGCGTCATGTCAAGCGACTGGTGCATTTCCAGACTTTCAGCAAGGTTTTCCCAATGACTTCTGGGAATAGAAAAAGGTTCACAGAAACTGACCTCTGCTGGCTCTGATCCATTTTCTGTATCAATCAAGGAATGACAGGCCAGCTGCTTTTGAAGAAGCAAAAACCACATGTACACCAGCCATCTGTGTGTCATCCTTATGATACACGTGCTTATGCTCGAGCAAAACACAGGCGTGAATCCACAGACACAGATGCATGGCTGCACAAACATACACACACACACACACACACACACATACACACCTCCTCACTCTTCCAAGGTTCATTTGTCAAGATGACAGCTGGACTCTTGTTGAGGTGGAGTTTGCCAAGCAGAATCCCTCGCTTGGTTAGTGGGAGCCAGAACATCCTGGGAAACATTCTGACACACATTTAGAGGCTGCAGTGCGACCATGTATGTGTGTGCGTGCATGTACATGAGCGAGTGAGCGAGTGTGTCTTTGTGTTGTGAATGTGCAACTTTTCAAAACACCCAGCAGCAGTATGGCAAGGTCCAGCCCCTCTTCAACTCGTGCCTGTGCTTGGCAGGGGCAGGCTTGGCAGGGAGCAGGCCATTTTGTCAGGTTTCCAGTCAACATCAAACGTGCATACTGCTCCCGCCTCTACCTGAACACCTTTCCTCCTTTGCTTTTCCACTCATATCTGGGTCCTTAGACATCTGTTTACCTCATGATGCCTTCGAAGTGTTTGCCCCTGTAGTCTGGGAGGAATGCACTGCAAGCTTTTCCTTCCAAACAGCCCTTCAGCTGTGTCCACTGGAAATGTGACAGTGATGTAGCTGGATGTTTCTCTGACTAGATTAAAAAGACGGACACAATTATTCCAGCAGCACAGGATACCACAAAAGGTCACATGTCTGGTCGAGGGGGGAAAAACCCTATCCTCTTTCTCACAATATAGATCCATCCTGCTAAACGGATGTCCAATCAAACAAGTCCTGGCAACTTCCCTAAACTTCCCCTTTCCAAGTTCCATGCTCTGCTACAGAGTTGTGCTGATGCAGTCAATTTGCGGCCACTTTCATTTTTCCCCCTGTCGACTCCCTCTTCTCACTCTTTTTTTCCCTCCATTTTCCCTCAAGTCTGCCTTTCTGCTCTTCACTGCTGCCTGATGAATTTAGAAAGTGAGAAGAAGGAAGGGTGTGACAGAAGAGGGAAAAAGAGGTGTATGAAAGGTGGACAGTGCAAAAATGTGTGTGTGTGTGCATGTATTAGGGTTGGGGGGGGGTGCAAATGGCTGGGAAAAGTGCAATAGCAGCATATTTTGTGCCACTGTCACCCTCTCTCTCTCTCTCTCTCTCTCTCTCTCTCTCTCTCTCTCTCTCTGCCTCGCTCTCCCCTACTATACTCTTTACTGTAATTACCCAGATTGGGGTTCCTGGGGATGAAGGGACAAGGGAGGGAAAGGGAGTAACAGGAGGTCCTTGATATTGTCCTTGTCAAAGCCTAGGGGAGCGACTGAAGAAGTCATTCATGCATCCATCACACTCACACTGATTTCACAATTTAATCAATCCCCTAATGAAAAAGAGTGACAGAGAGAGAGAGGGAGAGCAGGTTAATAGTGAGATGGTAGCCCTCACACTCTAACCCTGCTGGACCAAAGCTAAGGGGTACGGCCGTTCTTTGTCTGCCGCTACAATGGCTTCCTTATTTTCATTCTCCATGCCTGGAAGAGGGGAGGGCGAGTCATTCCATTGTTACCTCCAGGGAGAATAGCACCTCTAATTTGCCATAAGCCTGCACTGTTAAAGACCAGACTCCTTTCACACTGCAATAATTGGATAAGTCACTCACTGCTTAACTGTCATTACTCCATGTTATTTCCACTAATGTGGAGTAAATTCTTATAATAATCTCAACTCCATCACTTCAAGCTATCATTTAAATGACACAAAAGCACATAGAGCACACTAGTTATCCATTTCATTCCGCCACACTCAAAATATAGACCACTAAACAAAATAATCTCAAAATGCATCTTTTAAATGTTATTTTAAATCTGAAAATTGGATTCTTGCATTTTAGTGCAGACCTGGAAAACTGAACATTTTTAAAGCAATGACATAAGTCTGCCGTTGGCAAGTCGTTATGACACCTCACATCTACTGTTGTATCTATGGTTACAACATGACAATCCATCCAATTATTTTGAAGATATTTCAGTCTGGACAAAAGTGGTGGACCAACCAACAGAACGACATTGCCATCCCTAGAGAAAACATCAGGACAGATATACATCTTTTTCACACCTAAACAGCATTTTCATATTTAACAGGGTTAATGTTGACTCTCGTTCTTAAACACATTGCCACAGGTACATCTGTTCATGCAGACTCCATGCAGTTCTTGCTAGCTAATGAATACAAGATGTTATGCAGTTTGTGTTTTATGTTTGAGTTAGTAAGTGAATTTTTGAAAATCCCAACTTCAGACTGATACCCAACATCAATCCTGTCCTACCGTTTGAAGAGATGCAATGCTCAACATCAAAGCCTAAGCAAAAGTCTGTGTTTTAAAAAAGGCCACAGGAAAGCTTTTAATCCAGACACTTTGCTGACTCACAACAAAACACACAAGGTGTCTTTTTATCTTTGTGCGTGCAACAGAGCACATTTGACAGATGGAGTGTGTGTGTGATGTGCAGTGCCACCTAAAAACCTTTCTCTTGTAGAGGCTCTTTCTCTTCGGAATTAACCAGTCTGTTTGTGACCTGTTGGCCAATACCTGTATTTCTTGCCTGCCTGTTAGGCTTTACTGTTCTGTTGAAGGAAGGCGTCTCTCTGTTTGTTCCTGTTGACATTTGTGTATGGTGCAGCTATCCCGGTTTGTTTGGGCTTTAAAGCAGTGAAAGGCCTAGCTTTCAGCTTTTTAGGGGTTTGCTGTGACTTTGCAGTCTGTAGCGACTGTTTCTGCTGTCCAACTGCTCACTGAACCAGTGTCGCTCTCTGAAACAGCAGCGCACTACAGCACACCTAATTGGCACACTCATGACAGGCCTCTGTGTGTTTGTGCCTGTATGTTGACATGCTCAAGCCAGATACTTTTTACTTTGAAGATTTTCTGGAAGTAACTCAAAGTAGCTGAATTCCGTTTTGCTCCATTTCATGGCGCTGCTTTTTGAGTGTTTGCTTTCTTTCTCTTTTTTTTTTACAATTTTGCATTTGTCCCAATTTTCATATATACATTTATATGAATGATGTATGGTCATATTGTATATCTACAGTATTACAGTATTACTTCATTCATCTAAAAACTCTACATGTCTTCTTTTTCAAACAGAGCTTCACAAAGGCATCCTACCAATCATTTGAAGCTATAATGCACAAAGCTATCATGTGTTGAGAGAAAAACCATACATTTAGCCTTTGCTGTAGTTCTACTGAAAATGACAATGATGCAGTCTGAATCTGCTCTGACTGACCTGCTGGTAAAGCAGACTTAGTGCACACACAAAAGAAGGCAGTACATCTCAAAAGAAATTGAAATTGGCAGTTCCTAATGGGCAGTATTTTGGGGCTTTTGACCACTACAAACCTTAGTGTAAACAGGCCTCCAGTCAGATCTTCTGTGGTTAGTTGTGCTTTACTTTTGTCTTTGGGGTGCATGTTTTGGATTTAGCTGGATTTATAATATTCCTTGAGGAAATGTTGGTTATTGTGACACTAGCTGAACTGACCAAAAACTAAACAAACAAAATAAAACAACTCTGAACCAACATACTGAATACATAAGGATCTACAGTACCAAGACAGTTGTCTAATTTGTATAGTAATTGCTTCAGTTTCACCCACAATCTACCAAGAATATTATAGCCATGCATATGGTAATTTCAGTTCTCTGTGCATGCTAAACTGCAGATTATCTTCAACCTGCCCTACATGTACTTCAAAAGCTTGTATGTGGAAGACCAATTATAAAATGTATTGGCTGGATGTTTAATGGCTTTATCTATACATGCACACAGTTACTAAAGAAAAAGAAGAGAAAGAGCCTGGACAGGTATTTTATTCATGCATTTTTCAGTTAGTCTGTAGGAAGAGGTGCCATTAATCAAATTTAGCATGTAAAAAACTAGCATATAGCAAAAGCAATCATGCACATAAAACACTTTTCTAATGCACTGATTTTGCTTTTTAAAATAACTTGATGGATAGATGGGAAGTTTTAAACAAAATCGGTCACTCGTTTTGTGCGATCCTACTCATTCATCATTAATACAATAATCTCTCCAGTTTATCTCCTCCTCACAAGAGCACTACCTCTCTCAGTGTTCCTATAAAAACTGTACCAGGGCTAGTTCTAACCCTTCTTCTTCTTTTGATCTTCTTTTTCTGTATCATCACTTTAACAGTGCCTCCATCCTCTGATGAGGAGGACAGACCTGCAAACGTAATGAGTGTCTTGGCATCGACAGTGACTGTGAACACAGCAAATTCTATTTCGAATGTGTATACTGGAGCCCTAAGCCTCTCCATGTTCCTCCCCTTTGTTTACATATAGCGCCTTCTCTCCTAATCTGCCATGGTGAGAGTTGCGTGGGCTGAGGAAAAGCTTGAATGCTGAGGCAAACAAATGCAATGGTAATATGCTCAGGATTGCTCTGGTATCAAACAAAGCAGAGGGGCCCACCATTGCCTGAGTTTGAACCTGAAACACTAGTCAGGTTAACTGGAGAAGAGTGTCCTATTTTTTCTCCAAAGTTGAAAACATGTGCCTGCGGTGGCCAAACATGACGCTAGTAGAGTAATAGGAGGGAACCAAAACAGTAAAGTTGCAACTCAAAAAACCAAAACAATGAGCAGAAAGTTGCTCCAGACCTCCGTGGACTGTGGGAATTGCAGTCAGGTGATAATTCTGTTTCATTTATGTAATCCCTTTCACATCCAAGTAGTCATCTGATCCATTGTTAATGTTAAAAAGATTATTTTATTATTGGCATTTTTAAGGCTGTAGTTTATAGTGGTGTTTTATTGGATAGTCTTATTTTTAAAGGTGTTTTTAGTATTCATTTCTACCCTCATGTATGTTGAAACATCTGTTTGTATTGACTTGCGTGACCCTCCACAGGGGTTTTCATTTCTGGTCCTGTCAGCATGCTGTATGGACCACCTAATCAATACCTGCAATTTTTATTAATTTCATTGGAATATATATAAATATATATATATATATATATATATACATATTTTCATAGTATTATAATATGTAGTGCTGTGTATCTACAACATGCAGTGATATCACACATCTAAGTGGAAGTAGTTGGATACTTTTTAAATTGTTAGTTAACATGAATTTTTAAGTTAGAATTAATTCCTCTGCGCCCCAGTAAGTGTGGTAGAACGGCGCCTCTGTGTTATTCATTCCCCTCTCTTCATCTCCTCTTCTCTGTTTCCCCCGAAGACCCGGTAGCATGATAATTTCTCATTTGATTTAGTTTTGCCTGGCAGAAGGGAGCTAAGCTCACTGATAAGATCTCCTTAAGAACCAGACAAGTTGTCAGTAATGAAGGGAATTGCTTTGATCCGTCGACAAATAGGTCATTTAGACAGTGTCTGGTTTCTGATGCTGGATGATAGTCATGTCTCTCTCTCTCTCTCTCTCTCTCTCTCTCTCTCACTATCAATCTCTCTTAGCTTGGCGCTTCTCGTCCACTCTCTCTCCCCTGTAGACACATACACACACACTATCAGAAAATAGAGTAAAAATCTGAGGGAACTGGGGAAAAAACAAAGAAAGAAGAAAACTGAAAAACTGTTTTAAAATATTGTTGGTGCCCTTGATAATGAATTCTTTTGTTATGTATTACCCAATGGAGACATTTTATGTGTGTGTTTGTGTGTGTGTGTTGTTGTGTGTGTGTTATTGTGTGAGGTGCAAGATAGCAGTGTAGCAACAGAGAGTTTCTCTCTTTTCATTAAAGGAAATAAAAAGTACTTCTTATTTAGTTATGTGAAGCTCTTCGTGTTCATGCTGTGCTTCTTTCAACACATTCCCTTGCTTTTCTGAAGTTAAAATGGCAGAATGACAGTGAGAGCTGCTCACTATTGAAATGACATCCCGCCTGTCACAATATTCTGTGATAAAAGAAGGAAAATGATAATATGCAACAACAGCTAGCTGATTCATTTCCTTGACATCCAATATTGGATCCCTTTATGCATAATCATATATATATATGCATGTGATATACCTGCATTTTTTATTACATACATTATTAATCATGAGCCAGACAAAGCATAATTGTGCATGCTTGAATGCGCATATGTGTGCACACTGCAACCATACACAAATATTTGGTAGAAACAGAGGAGGAAAGGGATTCTGGCGTCGTCCCTCAGTAGTTTTAAAATGATTTTACGTGAACGTTGTGGGAGGGAGAGCTAATTGGCTGGAATGACTGTGGAAACATGCAGCTGAATCGCTTCCCTCCCCAAGCAGGACAACTTGGAAACGGGTGGGAAATCAGAGGGGCGGGGAAAACCCAAATGGAATTATGGAGAGCTATCATTTCCTAACTGGTGAGGATTTATACGCCACTGCCAAGGCCAACGGATTGAAGTAATTTCATTTTTCATGCATGGCTTCTGTCCCCACGGAGACCTGGAGCGAAGAAAGAGCGAGAGACAGAGTGATGAGAGAGTACAGCAGAGGGGAGAGATGAGAGAAAAGGGGAGGAGTGGAGAGAAAGAGTTGGAAAGGGCGGGCAGAGGAAAACAGAGACAAGGAGAGGGGAGGAGAAAAGGGGGATGAATGAGAGGGGATGAAACACATCCCACTGTTTTGCAGTGGGATGTGTAATAATTGCTTGTTTTTTCTAATGCGACAGGAGAGTTAGATGGTGTCAGTGTGCAGCAGTCTCTTTGCTTTGCCTATAGAGGAGGGTAATGGCGGTACATTGAGAGTTCAGCTGAGTTGCTAGCAGGATAGTTGTTAGTTTGTTGGTGTTTAACGGGTAGAGTTTCTTTGAAGTAACAGCAGTCTGTGCCTGCAGCTCGTTAATTATCATAGCTGTCAGCAGTAATTCGCTGAGATATGTGCAGAGCATTCTGACACACTCCTCCCCCTATTCCCCAAAGATAACACACATACAGACAAGCACAAATAGCATTAGTGGGATGTTGTGACAGCTTTTCCTGCATTCTTACAAGGGAGGTGTCTATAACTGATCACATTTGTTTGATTTCAAAAGACACTTTGACTGGATCTTTCTAATAGAAAGTTGATGATAATGTTGATGATGACGATGAAGAGGAGGAGAAGGACAATAGTGATAATAGCTGTGTGGGTGATGGTGACAGGTTTTTATTCCACCAGTAGGAAAACTCAGGATGACACCTGTCTAATACGGTATGTCCGTCCCTTGTCCTTGTTAGTTGCTCCAGCTATTTTCTCAGCAGGGCAGAATTCCTGGTGTGTCAAAAGTGTGGCTAAATTGGTTCCTCAAGTGGTGAAAGATGGAGACAACATTGGACAGTCATACTCTTCGGGTACACTCAGGCTCTCCACCAGAAATAGTCAAAGTAAAAAAAGTAAAAGAAAGATTGGCCATTCCTCTTTGTGTGTATTTTTGTCCATTTGTGTATGTGTGTACAGTATGTGCCCGCATGATTGAGTCATTTTGATACACCGGCTGATGTTCGAGAGTTGTCATGTAGTTAATGGAAAGAGATTGGATGCTTGGGGGTTTGGACTTTATTTGGGCACTAAATTGAAAAACTCCTCCAAATGAGTCCCAATTACACAGCACTTCAGTCCACATCACAGGCCTAGCAGTGCACTTAATGCACCTATTAGCTGTCTATCTGGCGAGGAAAACTGAACCAAAGTACAGAACATTCTGCTTCCCATATGCCACTGTTATAAAATATTTCTATTCTCCTGTGCACCCCTGGATTTTCTATTATCTTCTATTTTATGTTATTGTTATCTTGCCTGTTGACGTAATTTTCACTTTCCTATTTAATTGTCATTTTTTTGTTAACAACCTGTCTGTATTCCCAGCTTGGTTTCAGCAAATCTTAATAAATCCCTGTCAAAGTTATCAGTAAATATAAATTGATTTAATTTCTCCCTCCCTGAAATATTGAATTAAAATTTCTCTTTTGAAGCTGTCCAATTCTGCCAAACAGAATGCATAGCCCTCCCTGCGACAGCACTAATGGAATCCTTGAATATGTGGTAGCTAGAAATGCCAAACTGATGAATGTGTGTGTGTGTGTGTGTGTGTGTGTGTGTCCTGGTTGTGTGTGTGTGTGTGTGTGTGTGTGTGTTTGTCCTGGTTGTGTGTGTGCGTGTGCATGTTTCCAGTGAATAATATGCAATATCAGGTTTCTGAGATTGTGTAAGGACAAAATTATTAAACTCCGGGGCTGTATATCACAAACTTGTCCTTGAATAATAAACACCTGCCACCTACCAATTGATGTAGGTTCGCCATGGTAACTGTGCGTTTGAGTTTAGTTTCCTCAGAACAAGAGAGGAATTTAGAGAAAGTAGATGTTGGGTGGCTTGGTGAAACAAACCAGATTGAGACTTTAAACACTTGAATAACTGATTGATTGATTGATTGACTGAGTGTTCCTCTGTGTTTGTTGTGATGCAGATTCGTTCAGACCAGGACAAGGACATCTCGATCCGATATAGCATCACTGGGGTGGGAGCAGATCAACCACCCAACGAGGTGTTCAATATCGACCCCGTGCTTGGAAAGATGTTCGTCACCAAACCTCTTGATCGAGAACGTCGCTCTTCTTACCATGTGAGTGTGTTTCTTTCTCTCTCTCTCTCTCTCTCTCCCTCTCTCTCTCTCTTTCACGCACACAGAACAGCTATGACCGTTCAAAAGATACCCTTAAACATTATTATACAGCCATTTAACCCTTTGACACATAAGTCTCTATACCACGTCAACGTTAACAGGTTTAAATCTGAATCCGTGAAGTGCAAGAAATATGCACGGGATAACAGACAATTGATTTAGATTGGATATATTATTTCCTTATTTTAACATATATTTGCATAACACATAACACAACATAACAACATAACACAAAAATATTTAATAAACATCACATAACAATATTGCATTGGGTTATTATATTATGCATGAATACACTGTAACATTACAAGTAAAAACATGTCCTTGAAAAGTTCTACTTTTATCACTGCAAGGAACAATAAAAGTTTTTTGCAGTTGCACATAACGAAAAGACTCACCGATTAGAGAGGAAAATCGGCTCGGTAGGAAAATAAAATCTGGATGAGTTGCAAGATGAGAAAACGTCATCATTTTGGGATACTTTCTCATTTGCCTTCTCACGTGAAATGAAAAGATCAATATATTTCTCGTGTCTGTGGGTTAAAAGAATATTTAGTCATTTTGTGAAATGTGCTTATTCACTATCTTACCAAGAGTAAAATGAGAAAAATAAATACCACTCATGTGTACACTAAATATGAAGCTACACTCAGCAGCCGCTAGATTAGCTTAGCATAAAGTGTGAAAGCAGAGGGAAACGCTGTATCCTAGATATGTCCAAAGTTTGAAGATTCTGCCTACCTGCACCTCATAATCTTAACTGACACATTATATCTCATTTGATTTATCTCACCTCTAATTTAAAGATGCTGGTATGCAGATGATGTAACCTTTGGATTGAGACAGGCTAGCTGTTTCCCCTTGCTTTTAATCTTTATGTTAAACTGAGTGAATCATTGCCTCTAGCTTTATATTTAGAGTCATTAGAGTGGTATCGAAATATTACTTTTACTGTAAATGTGCCCTTGAGGAAGGCAAGTGACTATAGGACTATGGTTAGAAAGCTCTTTCCAAAGTAAAAAAAAAAACCACACCTCTTAAACTGAAAATATCAGCTCTCGTCTTGGCACTATGTCATTTGAAATTTCCAACCACGCCTCTCTTCTCACCTTTGTAAAGTACATGCTGGTCTAGGCATGACAATGTTGGAGCAAAGTTACATTTTAAGAAAGATTTTAACTTGTTTTCTTTCTGCTGCCGTGAAAGAGACCCCCAAGACTTTAATGTAGTGAGCAACCACTGGGTTTCTGTCTCTGATTTCTCTGTCTCTGTCTCTGCTGCTATCTTTGCACTTATATGGGAATCTAGTCTGACTTACGGTCCTGGTGAGCTGGCAAGCCCAGCCTTTGAGTTGGAGCTGAGCAGATTTATACCCAGGAGAAACTCCAATCAATGAGGTGATTTGTTAAGAAAGCAAAGGCTTGCTAAAGGCTGTTTAAGTTAAACTCCATGTTAGTTGTAGAGGAAAAGTGTTAGTTTGGGTGGCATATAAAGTGCAGGGAAAACCAGATGAGACAAGGTAAAGATGTACGTGTAAACAGATGAAGAAAGGTGTTGCAGTTCAATAAACGGCCTCTCACACTAGATGCTGTTAGAGCAACAGGAGAGTAATTAAACTATATTGTATAAAACATGAACATCCTTAGTCCAAGAACTTTAAAGACAAATAACCTTACAGAGTAACATCATCCTGGGAAGTTACAGTTTTTTTGTTTACTTCATATTTCATGCAAGGACAGAACAAAGTTATGGTGTAGTTCTTTTTTTATTTTTTCTAAAGAATGAACACTCTGAAATTCAAAACCAGTCATGCAACAAGATGCATTCTTATGAGGAATAAAACCTTGGCGCTTCTGGGTCTGCTGTTATCTCTATCAGGATGCTTCCTCTTTACCAAATACTGAGCACTGCCTGGTACGGTCTGTTTTCTCCCCCTGCCTTTCAAGATAATAACTTTAATGTGGACCCAGAATTACATTTTGCCTTCTTTAAACATGGCGGTAATCTCTGACTCCTGCTGTTATTGAATTAGGGTGTGGGTGCATGCGGGATGGAGGGATGAGGGTGGGCGGAGATAAGGGGCCTGGCTCCTAGCCTGTTACTGCACGGTGAGATGCGATATGCGATGGCAGTGCACGGATATTGGGTGCAGGACAGATCAGACAATGCAGTGGAAAAGTAAAGTCAAATTAACCTCAGCGAGACCTGAAGACTACAATTTTGGTGGAGGTGCAGAGTGGAAGCAAACAGTGGAGAGGAGAGGATGGGCGGCAGTGGAGAGGATCTTCACCTCTTAGAGGAGAAGAAGCCGATGGAGGATGCTATTTATTCTATTTCCTGCCACAATGAGCCTGGAGGCTATTCCACTTATCTGGCTCTCATGCTCTTGCAGTAGCCTGGTAGCACTTTTCCCATTAGGCATGCTCATATGGAAAGAGTACCATTCCCTCAATTCTTGCTTCTTTCTTTTCAATCTGTTTCTAACCTTTTGTCACTTTCCCCCATCCCCCTATTCCTTTCCTCTTCCTTTAGCCTTTCTTTAGATGGATATCCTAAAGATCAAATAGTGTGGAAGGTCCTTCGCCTGAAATTGATTGCTGCCATTTTAACAGAATAAATATTTACCAGCCTATGTTGTTAGGAGCAGGATGTAGATAGTATCTTAATTCAGTTTTTATTTCTTCATATGATATAAACTAAACATCCCTGGTGCTTCCAGCTGACAGGAATATCACTGAATAAGTCATGTTCAGGGATATAAACATTCCCAGGTAAGGCAAAAGTAAATCAAAACAGCTTTAGAGAGAACTTAGGAGTTCATTCTGAAATGCCACCTCAGTCTTCAGTTTGACCTTCAAAAAACAAACCACAAGCATTTATTCAAACCCAACATTTGCCAGATAATTCTTTTTTTTTCTACGCACTCGTTTTCATTCATTCTATTCTGGGGTTTTATTTTCTCCAGACTTCACAAGAGAGAAAGCAGTCAGGACAAATTTTTACAGCATGTATTGATCCCAGTAATAACTTCATGTCCAAACTTTGTGAGAAATCCTAGTTGGTGATTCCATTGATCTGAGCGCAGCAGCTGAGTTGAATTTGAGATGAGCTGACTATGTTTGTGGAGTCAGAGGGAAGTGAAGAGATTTCAGGACTGTCTTTCAAACAAAACCAGACAGAATGTTGGCCTGGGATCCAACACGTTGATCCTGAAACAGACACCTTGCCAACTTCCAATAAAATAAGATGTTTCTTGTTTTGGTTTCTGCTGAGATAAAAACTTCTGGCTACTAAGTGTAGAAGAGATAAGACGTCAGAAGAAAATACATCATCGCAAAACCAATTTCTCCACAAGAAAAATATCCAGAATTTCACTTCTGACCCTTATTAATAATGTTGTGTAGGCTTGTTTTTTTAAACTTTTATACCATATAATTCAATAAAGCTGATTTTATCAGCCTGTGTATTCATGAGCGGGGTTGAATCCCAAATTCAGAAAACAGTGCAGGAGTGTTTTTCTGTTTGGATTTAGAAGTGCTGTCAAATAGTCACCTGGAAGAATAAAAATACACCTGCTTTCAATTTGTTGGTGTTTTATTTATGTTGTTTCTCCCTTTCTTTTGTCCACTCTTGTGAGTAGAGACAGTTATGAATATACTGAGAGGATGAAGGTGTCTATCCCAGGAGTGAAATAAAAGAAAAATATGCCAACAACTATAAAATGTAGGCAAAAACAGTAGTCGCTGTAGACGAAGGGTGTTGGTTTGGTTTCAGAAGTCGGGGCGAAGGAATCTTGTTAATTTACATATTACAATCATAACCATTAACATTAACGCAGCAAGTAACAGATTATAATGAAGCTGGACATCATGCTGTTTAACAAAA
Organism: Nannoperca australis; assembly: GCA_036023655.1. Taxonomy (NCBI): domain Eukaryota; kingdom Metazoa; phylum Chordata; class Actinopteri; order Centrarchiformes; family Percichthyidae; genus Nannoperca; species Nannoperca australis. The sequence goes on along the minus strand of JAVQJD010061910.1, from coordinate 24,334 downwards.
GAATAAGAAATGTGACTCGGAAAATGATCATGTCAGAATGACATCAGAAGACATTTGTCAGGAACACATGTCTTCTGATGCTTCAGCTTTAAATGATGTTTAACTGCAGTGTAATAACATTACACACCTTTCACCTAGTATACAAATACACATTTCTTTTTTCCTCAAAAAATGCAGATGAGGATGAGAATTTAAATTGTAACCTTAACTGAAAGGTTAAGGGGGGCCCTCGTTCAATCCATTAGAAATCGTTTGTTTCACCGATCAAACACCACATGTTCACTTTAATATTTTTCCCTATTTTTTTCCTCATTACAGACAGATCATAAACTATTTATCAATGTATTACTTCCTGCATCCACAATGGTTATTACCTAACCTCATGTCTTTTGATTGTGTTTCCCAGTTGCGAGCCCATGCCGTGGACATGAATGGGAACCAGGTTGAGAACCCCATTGATCTGTACATCTTCGTCATCGACATGAATGACAACAGACCCGAGTTCAAAAACCAGGTGTACAATGGCTCTGTGGACGAAGGCTCTAAACCAGGTGATGGAGCATGGATAAATGGACGGATGAACAAAACATGAAGTAAAATGTGAAGCAGGGGCAATTACAAGAGAGAAGAATTTATTTAGAAAGATTAAAGAAATGTGTGGAAGAGTTAGGTTTTTCGATACGAGTGGACAGAGAAAGAGCGTTGATATATCAGGAGAGATTGGAGTCATTAAAAGTATGACTACATCAGGGAATCTTTGAAAGAGAATTTTCCATTTCCCTTGATTTAGCAGACAGGCGGAAAATCTGTCTCCTACAGTGGCTTTTCATTTAGCCTGGCTGCAGCCGTGGCCATAAACCAAAGGGGGTGCTCAGGCTGGAGAGGAGATTGAGGATTAAATGTACCACGCTGTAGCACCACCGGGTCATTTTATGTCTAACCTCAGAGCGGAAGAATCACAGAGATGAGCTCTCTGTGTGCATGCGTGTGTGTGAGTGTGAGGCTGATGAGCCAGAGTTTATTGCACCAGAAGTGATCTCAAGAGGTGTCTAGGTGCTCATTTCCTTTCTTTCTTTCTTTCTTTCTTCTCTCCATGTGCCCTCTCTGCCCCCTCCCCCCTCCACCTTGCCCCACACAGCAGACATGTCTCTGTGGCATGCATGACATTCAGCTGAACAATAATTATTAAAAAAAGAGAGTTTTAGAATTTAGAGCTCCAGTGGTTTCAATGGAAGGCCAATTACAGACTTGAATTAGTTTGCAAATTAAAGAGTCATTATGGGGACCTAATCCTGTCAGGCACAGCTTAGGACGCCCATACAAAGGGTCCACATTAAACCCCCTAAGAGTGCAGCTTAATGAAATTACCCCGGCAACGTGTGACACATGGTGATTCTTCATCTCCTTCTCTCTATCCCTCCATCTCTACAAAAAAAGTGATGGGTAGAGCTCTGATTGTCACTCCACCTGGAATCAAACCAAATATGGGGTCTGCCCTCTGTTTCTCTCTTTTCCTCTCTCTCCCTCTGTTCCTACCAGCTTTTTATCCCTTGTCTCGCTGAGAGGCCTTTAGAGTGCTCCCTCCGGCCGAGTCATTGACAAATGTTGCTTTGAAATGTAATGAAGTTTGAAATGGGAGCTGCGGCTACAATTATCCTCGGACAGGGGCTGTCACTGGCATGATATCACTATCTCTGGCAATTAGAATCGGCTGCGAGAGAGGGAGAACAAGAGGGAGAGTGAGTTGGAGAGATTGGGTGACAGACAGTGATCCCAACGAGTTATGAGTGTGTGGAGGCAGCGAACAAGTGGTGTATTCATGGAAGGATAGTGGCTTATTCTCTCCAAAAGAACTGTCTACATAAACTATATGTTATGCCGGTGCTTACTTGTAGTTGTAGTCTGAATGTTTATTATTTACAGAACAGGTTTCTAACAATTTCAAATGAATGTTAGCAAGTATTATTATCAAACATCTAGATGGTTTATTACCTTATTTGTATGTAATAGTAATGCATAGTAATCAGTATCAGAATAATGGGATTATGGTTTAGCAATATCTGTCATCAAAATCTACTTGTAGGACATACAAGAGCCTTTCATTGTGCTCAGTTATAAAGAAATGCTATGCAGCCTGTCCATTGTATCCAATAAATGTCAAATCTGATGTGAGTTATGAGGCTATAAAAACGATCACAACTTTATCATAACAGATGTTTAACATTTTTTGGCTGGCATAAATCTGTTAAGATCTATTAAAATTATAGCAAGAATTATCAAACTGTTAGGAACATCTGAGTTGGTTTGTTATACTTATGTACATGTGAACCAGTAGCAGTGTGATTATTACCAATACGATATCTGTTATTAAGATCTATTTATAAGATGGTTAATTAAGCAGAGTTGTGCTGTTTTTGCTTTTGCCTCTTCTTGTTTCACTTTAAACTTTCCAATAAAAAAGACAATGACCAATGTTACAAGGTGAGTCATTTATTCTGGGGAAATCATGATATGTTTATAATAATTAAAGTAACGTGTAACTTTTGGTGAACAGTAGCCATTATGGTCACAAGAGGCAATTACAGGATAATGACACATTCAAGATTCTCTTGAGTCAGTTGCTTGTTTTTCTTTTCTGTGGTAAAACCATTGAAATGTTTTTCTGTGGCACGTTGAAACACAGTCTAAGAGTAGCAAAACTACACACTTGCTTGCTGCTTAAGTGCTGCTTGCTTGGCTGCTTAGACATATATGCTGACAAATGTTCTTTTCTTCATCAGGAACGTATGTGATGCACCTGTCAGCGTTCGATGCTGACGACAACACAACAGCTAACGGAATGGTGCGCTATCGAATCCTGTCCCAGACGCCGCACAGCCCCATCCCTAACATGTTCACCATCAACAGTGAGACTGGAGATATTGTGACTGTGGCACCCGGTCTTGATCGAGAGGTTGGTCTTCTTCATCCCAGTGCATTCACAAAAGGCTTGTTATGTTTTACGAGATAACAAGCAAAACAATCAGTTCACAAATAAGGATTGTATAATGATTTTAGTCATTAAATCTGTGAACACTCGAGTATGATGATATATCTTTATCTTTGTTTATAGAGCATAGTTCCTAACAACATAGTTTACTCTGATGACACTCTTAACATGCGCCTTACACATTTTTCAAGTCACTTGTCCCCTCCCACACACACACACACACACACCCCAACTCATCTTTTATTTTACAGTAAATTGCCTTCTTCTTGTGGTCACCTTGTTTATGGAACTATAAGTTGTGACAAGATCCAAATGTGTTTATTGTCGCGACATGGATGTGCCAGTGACAACTCTGCAAAGAAATCTCAGAGACAGATCATCCTCCCAAACTGTCACCAGTGACAGACCTATTAACAACACATCACGCTGTAGTGGGCTGCTCATGTTGTGTTGTGTGTGAGTGTGTGTGTGTGTGTGGTTGTGTGTTTGTGTGGTATAGATAGAGTGGAAATATCTGAGATAGAATGCCCTTGACACCTGTCAGACAAACACAAAAACCCATATAATCACATCTACACTCGATAAAACACAGGCAATTGAGGGGGGAGAAAGAAAACTGAAGGGAGCAATAGAACAAAAACAGAGCCGGGCAGACAGGGTATTACAATAAGTTAGAAGGAAGTGGGTGTGTTTGGCAATGAAGATATTGTGAGGGAGACAGAGAAGCAGGATGAGACATGAGGGTGCCAGATGGAGAGAAAGAGAGAGGTATGAGGGGAACATGAACTTAAAATGTCTTAGTGAACTCTGCTGCTTATTTTTACTCTGCTAATCCAGCTAGTCACCCCCAACATAGGATTATAACTCCTAGCCTCACTACACACACACACACACACACACACACACACACACACACACACATACACATACACATACAACTATATTTGGGAGGAACCATTCTGACATAATTCATCCCTAACTTTTTTTAAACCTATATTTATCTAAGGTAGTATCACTGAGAGCTCTCTTTATAAGGAGCACCCTGCTCACAGTCACTGCGTTATACACATTCACACCTGCAAGATGCCCAGTACAACCTCAATGTGATCAGTTGATCAGCCACTGAGCAGCTCTACTTGAGCCAATTTGGGTTTCGAGCCTAGCTCAAAGGCACCTCAGTGGTGGGAATTAGGGAGGAGCAAATGCTGCTCTTTCATTAAAATTAACCAAATATTGACTCTGATCGCTCTCAAAGTGTTCAACAGCTATGGAAGATAGTGATGGGAAGGATTAATTTTTGTGCAATACTGAGGCTGTGTGATTGTCACGTGAGAAAAAAGAAACTCATGCTTTATTATTGTTGCGCAATGATACACTCATGATCGACATGTCACTACTAAAAGAGTGACCTTATACTAATGGCTCAGTACCAAACAGCAAACAAACACATGTAGCAACAATCTGGTGAACATAGTGGCACATATAGCAGCTTAAGATATATTTTCCCCAGGACCAAAAACCGAGCCAAAAGACAGTGGATATTTCACCAGGTGCATACCCATGAGGACACGCACGCATGCGCACATGTTTGTGGGTGACAAGATACGTAGTCCTCTGGTGGTTTCACACTATTCCACTGATAAACAGGTAGTAATATGTCAAGATATGCTGAAAAGCGCCAGCAAACAAAGGAAAGAAGAACACAGCTAGCAAGCAAATATAGATTTAATATGGATTTAAAATACTTTAAATCAAAATGGTTTATATGTAAGGAAATGCATTCAACACATTTGTTTGACTTCACAATACTTTTTGGTGAGTAACACTGAATGTAAGCATACTCAGTTTTTGTTTTTCACTTCACAGTACGTGTGTATCATGATATGTTAGCTGCAGCCATAATAAAAATGAATGCAGAACTGATCAGATGTCAGGTGTGAACGCAATCCGCAGTTTCCTAAGAAATTTGCCCAATAAGTTGTAATGTCACCTAACTCTGCCTCTTCCTGCTATTGAAAGCAAGCCTGGCAAAAAGCTACAGATGACCTCTATCTCAGGAAAGGAACAATAAGTAAAGCCCATACAGTTGAATTTTTTCCTTTGACCTGGGACATTCTGTGTTTGCTGGCAAATCCACCAGCTCTGCCTAACTTTGCACATTAAGATCCAATCACAACTGATGTCAGAAGTGAGATAACGAGAATGTTTATTAATATCATGGTGCAAAGGTCCATTGTCCCATTATCCTGATTCTATATCCATATTGCATGTTAATACCAAGTGTAAATGGGGTCTTATCCTGGATGGTGAAAGGGAAAGAGTGGTTACAAGCCTGCTTCTCTAACCTTTAGGCCTTTAAGCCATCACAACTACATGCTTAAGCTTAACTTGGGAGACAATTTTAACCTAAATCTAATTCTAACCTTAATTGTAAAAGTCTTGACACTCAAACAGCCCTTTGAAAAAATGTGGTCTTTCCAAAAATGCTCTCTCTCTCAAGGTATAAAACTCAAAGTGGCCCTCACAAAGACAGACAAACAAGAATGTGCACACACACACAGACACACACTATGTGCAGACATAAACACAAGTGCATGCATCTATTTGTCTACATTATTTGTACATGTGCTGTTTCTGTAGCATACAAATAAATAAGAAGTCTCAAACCTTGCAGGATAAAAAATTAGATGGATTTATGTGCTGTACATAAACTTGACAGGAAGATGATACACAGCACACTGGTGTGCTTTCCTGGTCCACTTTTAGTCAGCACTTTGTCCCTTTGAAACTTTGAAATGTTCTGCATCGCCCCTCCCTTCTTGGGCTGGGGTGTTGAAAGTGTTAAGTGCTACAAAAAAGCAAAAAAAAACAGGCATCTATTTTTGGTAGTTCTCCTCCCTTGCGCCTCAGCTGCATCCCCTGCTCATCTCCTCTGTTCTTTACTTTTGAAATGTGTTCTTCCTATCTTTCATAAATTCCTACACTGATTCTCTTCTTAAGGTTTCCACTTGTCTGCAGTGGACTTTTAAGAGCTTGTTGACAGAAACAGACCTCAGTCCTTTAGGGAAAGCTGGGCATGCTGCAGTGTTGTTGCAATGCTGAGAGGTTCAAGGGAGCTCTACATAATTACTCCCTTGTCTAATTAGTTAGAGTGCTGCGTACATGCTGTACACTGGCAAGCACTGCCTCTAAACAGGATATGGAGAAAGAGAGGTGTGTGTATGTTAATGTGCATTTGTGTGTACGTACGAATGTTAATGAAAGTGCATGTATAAGGTTGGAGTTCAGCATCTTGTCTAGCATCAAGATAAGGAGGAACTGAAAGAAGTTGTCTAATCCTCCTGATGTGGCGTCCTGGCCTAATTGGGATATTTACTCAGTAATTAGCAGGTGAGAGAGACACTAGGAATGTAATTGGGAATCGCAGTGATGAGACACATTATCCAGACAGTCGGCTCCTGGGCACCATTCTTCCTCCAGCCCATTAACTGCACCCTGGGACAGAAGAAGAGACTGAGGATGCCGGCAAAGAGAGGGAGGAAAGGAGAATTGGGAAGAGAGATGGACGGCTAAAAGCTCCCAAGTAGACAAAATAATAAGAGAACTATATTTCAGCTTCCAGTGAAGTGACGTGTCATTTCAAAAGATGAAATGGCATTTAACATTCCCTTATATTATTGCTCCATAGATAGTCTATTAATCTCTGTCAGTTGGATCATCGTCTTCACATCTGTCCGTCAATGGCTCTGAATAAGCAATGTCTTTGATGACATACCCATGGGGGGGATCCACAGTGAAGCCTTCAGATGGTGTGAAGTCTGGATACGTTCCACTGAGGAGGTTTCAACACAGTCGAATGAAAGACTTCACCCTTATGAATCTGTGTTTCAAATAACACCATGGACAGCTAGTAGAGAACAGAATAAGCTCAGCTTCTTTTTCCTCTGGGAGTCACAGTCTGCAGCTATAGTTGTAGATTCGAGGGAAAGAAAGCTTTTTTTCAGATGAATAACTGCACACTCTGTTTTTTTCTGTTTCTACCTTTTGCAGAAAGTGTCCCAGTATACCATCATTGTGCAGGCCACCGACATGGAGGGCAACCTGAACTTTGGCCTTTCCAACACAGCCACTGCCATCATCACTGTCACGGACATCAACGACAACCCTCCCATGCTGACCTCCAGAACTGTGAGTTGCTGCAAATAAGGGAGTGGGGAAAGGGTAACAATTCGAAGGAGGAGAAGGTTTGCGTTCAGAGAAGAGGGTGGAAATGATGAGTGTGTTAGAGAAAAGGAATAGAAAACACTAGAGAGAGAAAGACACTGATAGGGGAAGACAAAAGGGATCCGCCTATAAACCCTATTATGTCGTTACACAGGAAGATATACACAAAGACAGTGGAGGGGGGGTTATGAAGTGCAAAGGGTACTTACTCATTTTCTTGTAAGGGATGCAAACACACACACGTACACACAAGGAAAAACTAATCCATATCATTGACTTTCATCAGCAAGAAAACTAGAGCCAGCAAATTGTTAATGGTTGCTGTCATGATAGTGATATTTAGAATGATGATTACATTACAGAAGGTCATTAGAAGGTGGTGTCTCTCAGTGCTGTGAAATGTTTAGATGTGCAGGTGGAACAGCTGAGGTGGCAGCAGTATTTCTCACTGACATCTGGAGAGTGGAAAGGAACCTGAGCTATTATTTACATAAAAATAATTTGTATATGATGTGGCAGAGATGTGGCATTTGTGATGAACAATTTGTCTTGGTGTCTGTATGACTTCAAGTTTCAGAATTATTCAGTATGTATGTTTTCCTATCAGTAGTGATGAGAGGATAGGGCTGTTGGGTAGATAAGGTGCATAGCTCTGCAACTGCAGGAATAGCGACTGAAGCAGTATCAGCAGCACAGTAGGCTCGGCTCTTTGAGGTGGTAGCAGAGGAGTTAGCATTAGCATTTGCCCTGGGGGCTATTAAGACGCTATGATGATGAGTTAGCGCTGGCGGTAAGCATGTGTCAGCCACAGAGCTCATCAGAGAGCTGCTACATCACACACAGCAGGAAATGTACAAAGAGAGATGGCAGAGGGAGAAAAAGTATACACACAAAGGAGATGGAGAGCAAAAAGAGAACAAAGAGGGAGGAGGAGTTGAGTGAGTGGACCTCCATGTAGACTCCAAGACAAAAAATGGAGAGAGGAAAAAGTGATGAGAGAATGATGGGGAGAGGAGAAAGAATGAAGGATTATTTGATCACAGGAGCTATTTTCTACAGCAGCAGTGATAAAGCATAGACATGCCCCATTGTAAATCAGAGGACGTTCCTGACTCGGCATTCGCCTCTGATTTAACATTCTCTGCTGATGACTGTGTATTGATGATAGTGGCCAGTAATAGGTTCATATTCTCTAACTGTATTCCACCGTGTTTAAGTGCATTTCCATCATCACCACCGTGGGAAGTTAATACTATCATGGATATTGATGGCAAACTTTAGTGGAGGATTTGGAGGCACGATGAGCACTTTTACCCACTCTCTTCATAAATCACCCATTTTAGTGGTGGGATAACATAAAAGCCATTTTATTGAGAATGCAGGCCATTATGCAAATATTTAGTGTTTGCAATAAACCCCATAGATCTTTCAGCGTGTCCCAGAAATATAAAGTTTGTGGAATTTGTCTTTAATGTTGATGATTAATATTTCATCACGCTTATCAGAGGCTGCCCTATTTTTCAAAGCGGGAAAGTGTGGTGTATGTGTACAGATGTGAAGGCTTTGGGTGATTATTCAGGGCTGCATACATGCTTCGCATTATTTCTATGATGCAGATAGATTAGATAAAATGAAAAAACATATTCATCTCTTTTGTTTATGCAAACAGTATTGCAACGACTATCCCACATGGTATGGGGTGTTATGTGGTATGTGTAGAGAGACTTACAATCGTGCAATCAGGGGTATTTCTGTGCAGGACTTACTGCAGTGCTTCCTTTGGCCTCCTTCCCTAGCCATCTTCACACAAAGTTCCTATGATGAAGTTCCCTGTCACTTCTCCTCTCTCCCCTCTCACCTTCCCTCGCCTCTTTTATTCTTTGCTCACTGCCAAAATAGTGACAGAAAGGTTAGGGTGTGGGCAAGAGGTTTTTTGTCAAGTGGTGTGAGAAAGCCAACTACACTCTGTGCCAATCACAATCAGCCTCCCACGCCTTTCCTTTAGTCCAGCAGCTGGGAACAAGATATAGTATCACAGAAAGGAAAGAATACCTGATCAGAGAAATATCTGAGCCTCTGCTGAAAGACAACACTGCCATACAACAATTAACTGTTGAAACAAACCCAATTTACCCCACCTACTACTAAAACCAATAAGAGAAAGCATCTCAGTCTGAGCATTCAGGAAATTAATCATTAAGACAGTGAAAGAAAAAGAACAACCACAAGGTTTTTTTTCCAAAAGAGATTGATATTCTCTCTTTTCAAAATCACAAATGCTAAATCACAATTCATTATTGACAACTATGCTATTTAATACTACAGCATCTACACCAGAGCTGCAAGGTTTAGAGTTCAAGCAGCTCATGAATACCATTGCAATCTGAAATCACAGATGACAGAATTTATTGAATTGTTATTTTTGTCTTTGTTGCATTGAACTGTCTGAAATTCATTTGCTAAGTGATTGTGCTGATGATGGAGAGTGCAGAGGATTTTTTTTAAATGACATAAGAGTACCTATGGGGTGGTATTTTGTTTCTTGACTTCTGGATGCCTGATACCCCTCCCACACCTCCACCCTAAAAAGAACTAATGAAAGAAGAAATCTTAAACTGGGGTTTTGACAGTAAGAGCTTTGCTGGACCCTTCAACTCTCACCCTTAGTAACTGTGAGCAGAAAAAGAAGATTCTCAACGGCCCTTAGGAGCTCAAGAGCCATCTCTGAAGTTTTATTTTATTGAACTGGCATTGGGGAGTCCTTGAACCAAACCACAGTAATAAACCACTGAAGCACACACATATACACACTCACTCTGACACAAACATACGACAGCCTGTCTACTTATCCAGTGCAGGCAGTGCATCAGGACCACCCGGACTTGTCTGTTGTCTTAAGAATGTCATTGAGTCTCTGAACAGCTCTCCTGACGCAGCCCCCTAATCTGCCCGCTGCTGTCGGCTGTTTGCTGGGTGATGCGAGGGTTGCCAGGCAGGGTATTATGGTTTGTTGGAGTGTTTGGTCTGGGGCTTTGCTCTTTGATATCCTACACTCACATAAGCGGCTCAGTGGCTCTTCCACGCATGTAACCCATGGTGACACGGTGACTGTATGATACTACACGCCTGTTGCCTCCTGATGAGGTGAAGACACGCCAACAGGCTCACCTTCTGACCCCACGTGAGAGTTGGTGGGTTGTTTGTGTAGGTGAGGCTGCGGTTGACTTTTGTTGTATAGGATAGCAGTGCAGTCGCTGCTGTTGTTGGTCTTTTTGTGGGCTTTATTCCCTGAGCCTGTACAGCTTTGATCCATCCCCACCATAACAGACACATGACAGACAGCGGCTCACTACTCATCAGGCTTATCAGGACAAAGCACATGTGTTTGTACAGCACGGGGACAACTAAAAGCCACTCATATACGCTCAAACAGCTGTTTTAACTCACCCTACTGCTGGCTCCTTTGTTCATCCATTCTCTCCTCCTCTGTCACTCTGACTTACAAAATAATTAAATATTATTGCTCATCAGGGATGGGCAGTGGGAACGCAGAAAAAGCAGAAAACACTGAAACTGGAACAACGCCCCTGTGTGCATGTGCTTGCTAGTGTGCAACTGTGTTTACTGTTGTTTACTACTCAGCGGTGGTAAAAGCGAGATCATTAAAGTTACTCTACCTGAAAACCTGAAAGAAGGACTCGCTCTGTAAAAAAAAAAAAAGAAAACAGGCATAGGCACTCATAGGCTTTCTGTATAAATTGCAACACTCAAACCCTTCAATGGATCCCAGAAGACCTCAGTTGCAGTCAAAATAAAGATATTTGATACAGATCACTAGGTAACATTTTACTTTACTTTCTACAGTTTTCCGGTGAGGTTCCAGAGAACCGAGTGGATGTTGTTGTGGCTAATCTGACGGTGATAGATGCTGACCAACCACACTCGCCCAACTGGAACGCCATCTACAGGATCATCAGTGGTGACCCGTCTGGGCACTTCACCATCCGCACGGACCCTGTCACCAACGATGGCATGGTCACCGTGGTGAAGGTAAGACGCCAGCCTATCAGTACATGTTCAGTTTCTGGCCTGATAGAGGTCAGTGTGGAAGAAACATTGTCATCTCTTTCTTTGCAGTGACTGTCAAATCCCCTCTGGATTTAAGCACACGCAATAATAATAGACTGCAGAGTTAAATGTAGACAGGCTGGGGTCTTTGCCTTTCATATGCCCCTTTACGTCCAAATGAGAGATTGGAGGCCACAGCGCCCTTCAGAAACAGCTCATAGACTCACACACAGACTTAAACACAATGCTGGTGAGACCACTGTAGCAAATTAGCTATTGATTTCTCAATTACAAAGGCAATGGTTTTTTATACGCTCATAATGTTCTAGCTGCTGTGGTAAATGACAGCAACAACAAAACCATGTCTTGTAACAGACTGCTATGTTAGTGTTCAACCTCTCAGACGGAGGTTGTCCCGAGGATTTTAACCCATTTGGGGGAAAATTACACAACGTGGACCACAAGGAAAAAACTCTGATCATTTTCAGCTCATATTCTGTGTGTGTGTATGTATAGTTAGTATATGTGTGTTCCTTTAGCATTCGTATTTCAGTGTTCATCCATGAGTGGCTCACTGTAAATGTGCTTATCATGTCGCATGTGTTGTTTACATGCAGTGTGTGTACAGATAACTTGACCCTTAGGACCCAGAGGTATTCTCCTCGTGTTTCTGACTCCTGCAAATCACATCTCACATCCTACAGTAATGCTTAAAAAATAGCAATAACATCCCCCTATAAGTCCCACAGCACCCTGAGCAATGACCATTGGCATTTTGCTTCTCTTCATTATCTCTAGATGACTGCCTTTTATAATCCATTCCTCTCACTCCCTGATGTAAAATTCAGCAGGCAACTGGGTAGCCGTAAGCTTGCATAGAGACCCATGGGAGGTTATCAGGAAATCATAAAATAAGAGACAGGACACCCTCTGGGAAGGAACGAGAAATGGACTGCCTCAACAAGTACACAGAGGGGCTTCAGCTCACTCCCGGTAAAGGGAGCTAGAATAGTTCACATCAGACAATGTGTGACAGGTAAAGTCAAAAGCCATAAGAAGGCACTACCTTGGTTTCCCTATTTATACCAAGGCGTCTCCAACTGCTAGTACAGAGACATTGAATTATACTTACACCCAGGTATGTGGCAATCTCCCACGAGGTACCTGGGCTCCTCTGCAAACAAGGGCTGAGGTCTTAACTAGAACATGTCACATTTATACTGCTCTCTTGGGAGTTTAGGAGACGCATTCTCCATTTGCCGCACGGTAATAGAGCTAGTAGACAAACAAGCACACATAAAAACACACAAACAGAGCCGCTTGGTTCGAATGAGTCATTAAGATATGTAAATCCCAGCTTATGATAAACACGGAAGATGACAGGGGAAAGTGAAGAGGAGGAGAGTGAGTGAGAAGTGAGGCGAAGAGAGATTTTTGATGATTGAGAGAAGCAGACCACAGAGGAGAGGGGTGGGGGGTAGGTGGTGTAGAGGTGAGAAGTCGTGTGGGTGGGAAGTTGAAGTCTGACGGAACAAATTAAAGGGTAACTACACCCTCATATTCTTCTAGAACCCTCTTTCATAGCGTTTTTTTTTTTATGCAACAGAGGAATGAGGGAACAACAACTGTAGGAGGAATGGCATTGTGGCTACATAGTTGGTCAAGGGACGAGGGGAAGACTGGCTGACAACTGGTTGACTCTATGTCAGCGTTGGCCTGAGGTTCAGATCTGATCAGGTCTGATTTAAAACAGTAAATGGTGTGTTGAACCATTTTCAACCAAAGAAATGCCCATTTTTATACATTTAGTAAGAAATGTCAATATTAACACCAGCATCAATGTGTTGTATCACGTTACAGTCATATCATTCAGTATACAGCTCAAAAACAAGTGTGCAGTACCTCTTTAAGTAAAAACAAAAAGGGGAACGAGTAAAACGATTCAGAGGAGATGTAAGATGTGATAGCTCATGGGCAAAAGATGGAAGCCGTGTTATTGACCTCTCACCCCTCAGGCTTCCCTTAGGGTGTGTGTGTGTGTGTGTGTGTGTGTGTGTGTGTGTGTGTGTGTTTGTGTCTTTTAGTTAGCCAACAGCTATACTCTAGACCTCCCTGTGCTCTGAATACCACTGGCTGTAGATCAAAGAGCCTGAAGCGTGGTTTGCCTGTAAATGGATTCCCAGTGCACCATGGGGTCACACATGAGTACACACCCATGTGCTTACATTTACTCATATCTGCGTGCATGCACATACACAGGCAAACTGCAACACCAACTAACACACACGCAAACACATCCATTCCAGTGCCCTTGTCAACCAAGCTGTCTGATTAGGAATGTTTTTTTATATCAGGGCTGTGCTGCCACACTGTCCACTGATAACACTCAGGCAATACAACATACAGATGTGCTCAAAAGCATTAACATCACCATCAAACACCCCAGACACAAGCCTTGTGGCAGTAATCATCATCTGCCTGTTTAGAAATGTGCCCGCAGTACCTACAAGCAGCGTATTTGTTCTCTATTTCCTTGCTTCTTGTTGTTGTTGTTGTTGTCATTTGAACCTGATCGTGTAGTCTTCATTAGGAGTGCGCAGAACTGTCACTCTGGTTTAGGCTCAGCCAGCAAAGCCCCTATAGAGTACACATACACACACACACACACACACACACACAAACACACTCACCCAAACGGGCAGAACCATGACAGCACACTATGAATAGTCTAAGCCCCGCTGCCTCTTCTTGTGTCGCGTGTGCTGTTTAGTTTAGAGAGAATATGGGTCCAATTCATCAGGGGACCACTTGACTTGCATCTGTTCATTTATCATGTCCTATATTAACAGCAAGGCTCAACACATACAGTACCAGTCAAAAGTTTGGACACACTGTATTTCACAGACACAAGCAGAAAGAGAAATGTTGACAGGGGTTTTAAAACTATAATCAACAGAATAGTTATAGTACATCCCCCTGTGCTTGAGTACTTGGTGACATGTACTTGACATGGTTTGTTCATAAAAAGTAATGATAATAATACTACCAATAGCCATAACAATCACTAACAAGATGAGAAAAGGCTTTATTTGCTATTTTCTTACAGTAAATTAATAGAGGTAGTAATAGTTTAATATGTTCAGTAAGTAATGTATTTATTTGTATAATAATAAAAATTCACAAATTTGTTCCACTGAAAAAGAAAGAGACAATTATACATACAGGAGGACATAAATACATCCCAGAACAGTGATGACACTGCAATAAATACTATATTAATATAGTTGCTAATGATGAAGTGTTTGTTCACTTCTGTAATACTTATTGAGTCTGTAATTTATGGTGGGGTTGCACCGGATTGTATGTGTGTTCGTTATTGTGTCTACCCACTGTTTGATTTTTAAATGCTGAATTTGTACAATGTTGCTATAAATATATGAAACTGGCCAAGTAAAATTCTAACAAAGATGTACATATTTTAGTCTTCAAATGTGACAATAAAGGGCATTTGTGCAACATTGCACACAATGCCATTAACATCTTTGCTTCTTCCAGCCAGTGGACTTTGAGATGAACCGTGCCTTCATGTTGACGGTGGTGGTGTCCAACCAGGCCCACCTAGCCAGTGGCATCCAGTCCTCGCTCCAGTCCACAGCCGGGGTCACCATATCTGTCCAGGACGTCAACGAACCCCCTTACTTCCCAACAAACCCGAAACACATCCGCTTTGAGGAGGGTGTCCCTGCTGGCACCAGCCTGACGACCTTCTCAGCCTCAGATCCTGACAGACTACAGATGCAGCAGACAATCAGGTACTGAGTGAATACAATAGATCGGACTACAGAATGGGAATCCTAATTGGACTAAGTCTAACATTTCAATAGCAATTGTCTTCTGCTGTAAAATCATTTAGCTCTGATTAGATCTCTAGATATGTTACATATGTTCAAAAAAGTATTGTCTGATTGAAGTCTGGCTAGCACTGTAAGTACAAGCCTGGCAGAAATACCTCCATACCTGTAACAGCAGACTAAAAAGCCTCTTGGATAGGTTCCATGTGAGTAGCTAGGGGTCAAAGTTCAACAAGGGGACTATATTTTGGCATCACCCATCTCTCAAACTCACTGCGCGAAGTTTATGAGCCAGCACAGAACTCTGAGTAAGGAGGGTAAGGTTAATAGGGAGCAATAGCCTCTGGGGTAATCAGTAGTGTGCATTCTGTAGGTTGCATGAGCACACATGCAGGTGCGCACACACATACACAAACAGCAAAAGAGAGAGAGAGAGAGAGAGAGAGAGAGAATACAAGAGATTGAGGTGAGGGGGGAGAATAAGGAGAACAGCTGGCTCAAGCCCAAACGCCTGACACAGCATTATGTCCACCTGCAGTGTTCTTTCTCTGCGCTAAGCCTCTCTGGATTTTAAATGCACACCAACCTTTAAATGACCAGCAGGCCTTTCCTCAGTCCTGCTGTCAGCTTGACAGTAGCAGTGACTGCATTGTGGCCTTTCAAACTTAGAGGTAATCTATTAAGTATACTTTGCCATGCATTGATGTTGCAAAGAAACATCTTCAGATTAGTATCACATGTGTTCCACTCATGGTCACATGTAGAATGTCCTTACAGATTATAGTGAGTGTATTGGTGTAATTCATAAGCAGTTGATAACACGGCTGTTCGGTGTGACATTAATACCCCCTCCTTTCAACCCTCCCTTTTCTTTGGGGAAAATATCTAAACAGATTTCCCAGATAATTTCACAGCAAATGAGAGTAAATTGGGTGTACATTATAATTTAGGAAGACGCCAAAGTCACCAGCTGGGCTGCCTCTCTCTCTCTCTCTCTCTCTCTCTCTCTCTCTCTCTCTGCCTTCTCTCTCTCTATCTCCTTTTCTCATCCTCTGTCCCTGTTAAATTTACTTTGACCTGTTTGGTTCCTTTACTGTTTGTACATGACCTGTGCAAGACTGCAGGGCTTCTTTAAATTAAGTTTGCCTTTTTCAAGCATGCTGGGGTCTGTCATGGTCTCTTCAACACAAACCAAATCCCATCCCTCTGCTCCCACCACACAAGGAAGGAGGGCTGAAGAGGTGGCAAAATCCACCACATCATTCATCTGGATACGATTGCAACCAATTCTACTGCTTTACACCAGTTCCATGAAAGTTATCTACTCTAGACTGTTAAGTAAGGACACTAATCACAGCTGTCCCCTCCATCACTTGAATTCTCATTATTCTGGAGATATAGAAATTAATGGGCTCTTTCTAGCCAATCAGCTAAAACCCTGTACAGTGTTTACATCACCCTATTAAACTTTCATTTTCGAACTTTCATCTCACAGAACTGATCTCAGTGTGCATACATCCAAACCCCATCAATCAAATAGTTAGCTGACATGTCTGTTTGCATGGGGGAGACATTTAGATATGACACCACAGTTTATGCTAAATGTAATTTATGGCACATGTCTTTGCATATGATAAAGAGATGTATGTCTTCATAAATGGATGGTGGAAATATATGAAGAGAAGAGAGACGAGCAGTAGATTTAGAGGGAGCTGTAAAAGTCGAAAGTAAGGTGAAAAAAGACCTAAGGGATTGTGGAGTGAGGCGGAAGGGAGCTGAGGATGGTGAGCTCACTCCGGGTCAAGGTTTGAACTTGACAGGTGCTTATCAAAGGGGGGACAGACTGACAGTGTCCTGTTGGGGGTGGGCAGGAGGCGATGTGGACAGGAGCAAACAGAGGGGAAGGCAGAGGCATCATACATCACCTGTCAGACACCCGACCAGTAAGGTCAAGACATGGGACTGGAGACACTGGCATAAATGATTACCCAAGCCGCCTTGGCTAAGCTTGAGACATGCATTTTTCATCCTCAGGGTCAGGGGTTTGAAAAATAAATGTCATACCTCTCCCTGCTGCTTGCTAAGATCACTAACCTGCCAGGCCTAATCATACATCCAGCTATACTCACACACCAACCAAGTCCCAAATCAGAGAAACCTTCAGGTAGAGGAAAGCTCAGGAAAGCGTTAGAAATAAGACACAGAAAGGAAACAGTAAACATTTCACACCAAATATATAATGAAATTAGATTTTTTTATTTATTCCAAAATAGCCCTAAAATAAACAAGAACTGTTTACCTTTCCAAAGAGACCAAAACTTGGCATAGCACTTCATTAAAAAGTTAGCGATGGGGACTGCCAATTGCCCACAGTAATATTGTTGACAGTTTGGGAATTGTAAACAAAAACACTGGGCGCTTTCACAATCATCATTCTAATGGCCAGAGTGGCCCCATCGTTTACTGAGCACTATCAGAATAAGTGAAGGTAAGTGAAAACCAAACACATTCTGTCTTTTACTTATTTTGGGGTTTTCCTTTAGAACAGAACTAATAATGCAGTGGATTGTCTATTCAGTGTGTTGGAAATTAGCTTGGCTGCAAAGGCTGTTCATTCAGGACTTCATTTGCTCATATAGGGTCTATTAATGCACTGAGGGCTGTTTAGGAAACTTAATTAAAGTGTGGTGGACAGAGGACTCTGCTTTGTGAACAAACCTTTGTGTTATGGCTTTTATCATCACAGAGCACACAGCCACGTGTGCTATTATGCAGTATGGCCAGGAAAGAATAGGTTCTGATGGTATTTTATAGTCCATTATGGAGGAAAACCTCTCTTTTTTCACATTTAAAGGGTCAGTTTTTGCAACTTAGAAAATAGTTATGCATTTTGGGAAGTGCAGTTATGCAGTGTCTTGCCAAAACTTAGATGAGAAGATCTAAATATAAAGCTGGAGCCAACAAACACTTAGCTTAGCATAAAGACGAGGAGTTATGTGCCGAGACCAGTGACTTCCTGGAGTCATAACTGTGTGGTTGCCAGGCAATTGACTCCAGGACTCACTCTAGTTTGTGCAGGGATTAAACAAACAATGTATGTTGTGTTAATTAATGACCTTTAGCAGATGTTTTAAACTTTGGACAGAGCCATGCTAGCTGTTTGCCCCTGCTCCCCATCTTAAGGTTAGGCCAATGGTCTTCTGTCTCCAGCTTCATATTTAGCGTACATTTATGAGAGTGGTGGTATTAATCTTCTCATATTACTGTTGGCAAGAAGGAACGCAGGAA
Source organism: Nannoperca australis (assembly GCA_036023655.1). Classification (NCBI taxonomy): domain Eukaryota; kingdom Metazoa; phylum Chordata; class Actinopteri; order Centrarchiformes; family Percichthyidae; genus Nannoperca; species Nannoperca australis. The sequence goes on along the minus strand of JAVQJD010061910.1, from coordinate 5,914 downwards.
AGCTATTCATTTTATAAATTCAACAGCGTGTTTCTGGTATTGTGTGAATTGACCCTTTAACTCCCTCAGCTCAGTAAAAAAAGCACCAGTTTGTCGGCGAGAGAGAGTCAGTTTAGCATGGCAAAGCCAATAGAGATGCAGTTGGACACAGAATAGCAGTAGGTATCCAGTCAGTCTTAATGAGGATATTAAGACCAGATCATACAGGCATGCTGCTACTTCCGAATGCCACCTCTCCCTGTTCCTCTCTCCCCTCCCACTCATTCCTGATCATTTCCCTCACTCTTTTATCCCACCCTCCCACAGCGATGGACTCACTGTAGTCCTACTGATGATTTCACAGTCCACCAGTTAGTGGCGGTGGGCTTGGATAGCCTGTGTGAAACTGTCTACCGAGTGTGGGAATGTCATCTGTGTGATCCTCTTCCCCGCACTGCGCTATGCCTAGGATCATGCCCACTGCCTGCTGGGAAAATCCCAGCTCCCTCGTTGCAGGAGAGAGATTACACTCTCTGTCCACCCTCCCCACCCCAACCTCTCGTCACTGCCACCCACTCTATAGGCTTTCATTCTGCTCCAACTAAGTAGAAATGCACATGCAGCATTTAATGTTAATAAACAAGTGGGCTGCACACTGACAGTAAGAACACTACAATTCAATAAATATAAAAGCAAGGTTAAGGTCAAATCCATTTCAATTTGGATGGATTTTAAAGCTGGAAGTGTATGTCACATAATAACATGGCCTTATTGCACAAAATGACATTCAGTAAATTAAATCGGATTGATGTAGAAACCTTGTTGTGTAAGCTCAAGGTGTCACATGGCCACAGATGATGTTTCACACGCGAAAGTGAGATTGCAACCAAGAGAGGTAGCAGCTGATGAACTCTGTATCACAGAGGGAATGAGACGAAGATCAGAAGATACAGATGGGGATAAGAAAATGTATGAATACAAAAGCACAGCAAGATGAGGTGAGGCGGCACGGGTCGAGAGAGATCAGATAGAATTGAAAGTGTGGAACAAGCCGAAAGCTACAAAAGCCTGAGAAACAAGAACAGTTAGATCAGAGAGAGATTGGGATTCAATCAGAAGATCCCCTATTCCTTCCTTGCCCTTTATCCCAGGAGAGTGTCGCCACCTGCTAGCACATCCACTTTCCTGTTTGACGATCAGTACTAAGATCCTATCATCCTGTCTCCACCGTATACACAGCTTCCTCATACATACACAGCAACATTTGCAAACATACAAGCACTAAAAACATGCATGTATATAACCCTGTCAGACAGTAAAGCCTTCCCTTGCATAAGCTAACACTTCCTAGAATATGTGTATGCAACACACACACAAACAGGCAGTTACAGCAGTGCTTAACTAGGGAGGTAATTGACTTCAGTGCATGGTACACAGGAGTGAAAAATTAGGTGAAATTGACTGTAGGCTGCAGGCTCTGGAGGAGAAGTCAATGAAGAATTAAACTGTGTGAAGGTCAGGCTGTTGTGATTTTGTGAGTGTGTGTATGTGCAGGCGATCTATGTATGCATAGATGCAAGAGAAAATGTACAATTGCTTGTAAACATGGAAACGCTAGCGCTAACTTCTCCATCGATCTGTCCTTGTGTGTCTTTAGGTATTCAAAGCTGAACGACCCTGCGGACTGGTTGTCCATCAACAGAACCAATGGTCAGATTGTAACCACAGCAATGCTCGACCGGGAGTCTGTCTATGTCAAAAACAATATCTATGAAGCCACTTTCCTGGCAACAGACAATGGTAAGAGTTTCTTTCAATGCACATATTTTTAAGAGTGAGCATTTTAAACATTTTAAATCAGTGTGATCACGGCTTCCTATGTACTTTTTTATTTATGTCCTCATGTTTTATTTTATTTTCATTTTACGTCTTCATTTTACAGCCCCAAAAACAGTTTATGCCAAAACTGAAGTTAAAAATGTATTTTGAATAAATTACTCTGATAATAACATTTAAAATATAAGTGGAATTGATATTGAAACCATTACTATTTTTTATTATGAAGATAGTATCGTCCTACCTTCTCTATTCTGAATCCATTTACACCTGATCATTGTAAATCACCATTACCTGGTATGACACTATAATATACACCTAAACAGAGTATGAAACACCCAACAAAGCACTCTGAAACTAGCTCCAAGTAATTGTAAAGCAATTACACATTGCCTACATCAGGTATGTGTCTTATACTGAGGGTTCATGAGCAAGGCACTTAATGTTGATTCTAGTGGAGCTGGAGATGAATGCTTGGAATATTGAGAATTTGAATCATTGTTGATGATGATCAGATGTGTAGGTAAATACAGGTCAGAGTGAAGAAATGTCAAAAATGTTGCTTAATGAAAATGAAGACATTTGTGTGGATTAAGGGGGGATATAAAGACATGGAAGCTCTTCAACATTCAAGTGCAGTGCAGCTGGGTTAGAGTTAGAGAAAATCCTGGTCACACTCTTGATCCTCTCCTCTCCTCCTTCTTATCTTCTGTCCATGACTGCCTTCCCTTTCCCTTTCTCACAATGTGGCATATATATTTGTTCTGCCTCAAAGTTGAAACTCAAGTTTAACCGAGCACAAACTCAATCACCACAAACAAATAAGTTCCCTTTTTCTCAAGTGGAAGTGAGTGCTTTTTCTCAAGTAAAAAGCTAATGCTTTTCCCCTCTCCCAAATTGCCTTATCAGTGATGTGCAGTGCACCTTAAGTTGAGCTGGCTTTCAAACATTGGTGTATTTATAGGTCTTAGAATGTCTGAAGAAAGCATTCATTTGAAACACATTTATGTGAGCATACGTGTTTGTTTCTGTACATTATTTTTGCAATGATTGACAATGTTAGACACCATGAAGTGTAACCTTATGTGCTGATGGGAAGCAGGAGGCAGTGGGATTAGAGGTTAACTGGCTCCTGTTATTTGTACTTCACAAACATCTAATTTAATCGCCTCTTTTCTTTTCCTGTTATTTACTGGACTTATTTCAATACCTTGAAGAACTTTTAGAAAAACACAGTTTAGACAGGAAGGTTACTACAAGGTTTAGCTGATACTGTAACTGTGGTCCAGAAGATGAGAAGCCAGCAGTTCAGGTTATGTGTGTGTATTCATGTTTATGTTTGTTCATCAGTTTGACTGTTTGGGTGTTGGAGTGCCAGCCATCATAATGTGAGAGAGGGATTATGGTAAAAAGTACTATGAGACAGTAAGGATAGTAGAACGGGACATGGAGAGGTGGTGACAGCATGGTGAGACATACACTTGCATTGCTACCATATTTTTATGCCACCCCCCGACACAATCTGACTTCCTCAGACCCGTCTGACACATAGTTTCCTTTTTTCAAACACCTATGGTGGTGTTTATGTGTTGTGCTCTTCAAAGAACATATGGTAGGCTCGCTACAAGTCTTTTCACCATGCCTCACATCTCTGAGCCACCATCAGAAAAAGGAGTTAATACAAATCCTTTTGAGGAATTTACACAAACATAATTATTTATTTAGCTGGTTAAAACCCACATAATTCTCCTATCAGCTGTGGCAAGCTGCTTCCACATGTCCCCCATACATGGCTGGGATTAACAAAACAGCAGAATGGGAAGTGTGTGTGTTTGTGTGTCTGTTTGTGTGTGTGTGTGTGTGTGTGTGTGTGTGTGTGTGTGTGTTTATGAACCACATGTATATGTGTACATCTGTAAATTTTGCATTGTACATTAAGTATCAGTGGCAGCTGGTAAAAACTGTGGAGGACAGGAGGAAAATCACCCCAGTGTGACAAACTGACAGTAAAGCCATAGATTCATAATTTCATACTGTGGCATATTAGAAAAGCAATAATAATATACACATTGCAAACTACTTTTAAACACATCGATAAAGAATTACATTTTGAAAACACTTTTCTTAGAAGTTGTACAGTGGTAGAGAACTGGAGAAGAAGTTTGAAAATTGTCATTGAACATGCAACATATTCTGGATGCTGATTGGTTAGGGAGTACATTCTCCATTGGAGCATCATTTTATATGTTTTGGCCAATAACACATTAGCTTGAAATGAAGTACATTAAATTGATATCCTTTCCTCCTAATTTCTGTGGCTTTTTGAATAAATTTTTTACAGCTAACAATCACTATCTTTGTGCTTTACAGTTGCAGACTGACAAGTAGACTAATAATATGTGAATTTATTAAGAAAACTTTTGTGTGGAAAACCCAAGGAAACGGCACACCCATAAAATATAAGGGTTGGTAAAGGTGCAGCTTTCTGGCAGTATGATGGAAAACTTTTGAGTGCTACTGTTGTACATGATTTGGCAGCTGTGTTTCACTTTTTTATTTTAATCGTCTGTGACAAAACTAAACTATTAAGTTAAACAAGTGGATTTTGTGTCACTTTTATTAATTATTATTATTATGAAACCTTAAACCTGGTCCTAACCCAGGCTTTAAAAATATTAAACTCCAGCTGAAACTCAACCAGGGCCCCAGTGCCACATCCATCACTGATCACTTGATAAATTGTTATCAATCAATTCAACTTTATGTAGGAATCTACAATATTAATTGTAGTATTACCAGTCAGACAGAGCTCAAACTGTCAACGGACTATGACTTTGTCTCACTTTTCTTGTGGCAAATGTCTTGCTCTGTTGCCGTGTTTAATTGGCAGATCTGTCAGCTTTGCATAAATCTTTGTAAATTACATCCCCCTTATCTCATCCCAGAGATGGGCCCTGGGGTCGCTCGATTCCATCCAATGGCTCATCCAGTGTGGCATGCCGGGGAAATGACTCGTAATTGGAGGCAGCTAAGGGTCGTCACCCCCTGACACACACTCAATAAACAGCCCTGAGCTTTATACTGCTAAGCGCACTTCTTTTTTTTCCTAGATTTTTGTGTGCCACATTTCATACCACACATACACATTTACTCATTCTTCTCGCTTCTGCTCTCCGCTATCTTGCTCTCAGATTGTTTAAAGTGTCTATTCTTAACTCCCAATTCTCTCTAAATGCTGTCTCTGATGGTCTGTTGCTCTGTTCAATCAATGCAAAGGGCTTCAGGATTGTGTCTGCTGGTCAGGTGTGTGTGTGTGTGTGTGTGTGTGTGTGTGTGTGTGTCTGTGTGCATCAGCGCATGTTATTACAGTCCGAAGCTGACAATATTGTAGTGAACCAGCACCTGCAATGGCTGCCTTCAGTAGCATCTGACCAAATTTCTCCAATTGCCATAACAATTTCCACAGACTAACAACATGGACAGACTGCAATAGTCTCCAATATCACAACTTTAATAGCTTGCTAATTCTGTATCTATAATAAGATTGTTGCTAAAATGATATGTGGATAGAATAAGCCAATCCAGTGATACAGCCACTGTGTGCTCAACAGATTACTTAAGTGAATGAAGTCAGTTACATTTACAGGGCAATTTGATAACATGTATTTACAAATGAAACTATTATTTAAAACAACAGGGAGAAGTGTAATAGTTAACGACTTCAAAGATCTTCCTAAGGGTCATCGATAATTTATTGCTAGCTAGTAGCTAGCTAACAGACGCCTTTAGCAGAGCCGCACCTCCATTTATAAACGCCTGGATAGAAACTCTTAGAAGCTAACGGTGGTCGTCCTTGAATATTGATTGTTCGCTCATGAACATTCACTCAGTGTTTTTATAAAAAATTGACTCAGAGAGGTCATTAGGTTGTGACATTTCTACAGGCAGCAACAGCCTAAATGATTTGATGCTAACTATGCTACATACCTAACTGACGTGATGCTAACTATGCTACATACCTAAATGATGTGATGCTAACTATGCTACATACCTAAATGACGTGATGCTAACTATGCTACATACCTAAATGACGTGATGC